>JADRCD010222947.1:0-19331 GCA_019843815.1 Montemys delectorum
CAGAAGTTTGGAATACAGGAAGAACAACCCACAAACCACAAGAAACTCAAGAAAAGGGAAGACCAAAGGGTGGACATTTCATTCCTTCTTAAAAGGGGGGAATCAAATACCTATGGAAGGAGTTGCAGAGATTAACTATGGAGCAGAGACTGAAGGAAGGACAAGTCAGCCTAAATATAGCTATCTCCTGAGAGGCTCTGATAATACCTGACTAATACAGATGTAGAGGCTCACAGCCATCCACTGAACTGAGTACACGGTCACCAATGAAGGAGTTAGAGAAAGGACCTATGGAGCTGAAGGGTTTGCAGCCCCTTAGGACGAACAACAAAATGAACTAACTAGTACCCTCAGAGCTCCCAGGGGCTCAACCACCAACCAAGGACTATACATGATGGGACTGGTTGTTCTGGCAGCATGTGTATAGTAGAGGATTGCAAATTCGATCATCAATAGAAGGAGAGGCCCTTGGCCCAGTGAAGGTTCTGTGCCCCAGTGTAGGGGAATGCCAGGGCCAATAAGTGGGAGAGGGTGGGGTAGTAGGCATGGGGAAGGGGGAGGCAACAGAAGTTTGTTCTTGTTGTTTGTGTTTGTTTGTTTGTTTCTTGGAGGGGAAACTGGGAAAGGAGAAATTTACATGTAAATAAAGAAAATACCTAATTAAAAAAAAAGTGTTAAAAAAATGACTAATTTTGGTGCAGCGTGTTATTTGGTGTAGCTACTGCCTCTAACATGTAGGATGTGGCCATCATGATTATTGAGTTAGTTTTCAAGTACTTGAGAGCAAACTCTGCCAGGCTTTGACTTTTTGTGTCAGGCTGTGCACACTTCTGATGGAGATTAAGGCAGGGGGCAAGGTTCAGCCTTTGCCTGGGTTTGAGTCTGTCTCCTTTATCCCACCCAATGTGACTCAGGCTATTTCTGTTTAGCCCTGCATGTAGACATGTTACTCACTTACAGATTGTTTGTCCAGACTGGCCATCACAAATCTCTCTGAAGTTGTTTTTCCCCTTTGTAGAGTTGGAGAGATAAAGAGAGGATGACTCCACCATGTGTGTTATTTACTGTCATGACCTTGTGATTATGACTGTACCAGCTCCTGGGTTTCACAATGTCCCTTTCAAGAGCACCAGAACAACATCTACATGTCTCTGGTCATGATTGTCTCTTAAACTAAGTGTCTTTCTTTTCCCTTGCCTAAGGGTAAAAAGAACCTGAAACTTCTCACCTCCATTTTGCTGGATTACCAAGTAAGTGTTGCCCTTGATTCACTGGGCCCCCTTTGAAACTGTCAGTTAACAGATTTGCACTTATTAAGAGTGTAAGACTTTGAAAAGGTAAGTTTAAAATGATATTTGAGGATTTGCCTGAAGGTACTAGGAGGGAGAGGGGTAAGTGATTGGGAACAGCCATAGGCTGCGTCATGGTTTTATTTTTTATTTCTTTTTTCTTAACATGAGAAAGTGTTGCTCATATTTTATGATCAACAGAAGGGACTTCAGTTTGCCAACATGTCACCTTTCACACATAAAGTCCCTTTAGTACTAGTGCTAGTCCATGTCTAGTGGCTGTCCTCAACCTTCACCAAGGCTGTTGGTTCTCAGCCCTAGCTATGTATTAGACTTTCTGGGAGCACTTACAAAATACTAATGGCTGAACCTTACCTTGACACACTGATGTAATTTGTTCTGGGATAGTGTTATAAGTGATTATACTGTGTTCCTCTAAAATGGTACATGGAAATCTTAACTCCAAGTTCCTCCAGCTATGACCTACACTGGAAATAACATGGTCGTGATTATAAATTAAAATGAGGTCATCAAGGCACGTCCTACTCTTCGATGACTAGTGCTCTTCCAAGAAAGAGAAATTTGATCCCAGAGTCAGATAAACCTAAAGAAAGGGATGTGTAAAGAGACTGTCACATGCTGGTTAAAGATGAGATCAGTGCTATGCTGCCACAAGCTGGAGAATATATGGAGATACTGGCTGCTGGAGATCAAATGAGAAGGAAAGGGTCCTTCCCCTAAGTGTTTCACGGGAGACAAGATCAGACAAGATTAGTTGAAATGGAAGCTGTGCAACAAAACTTCTGTCTTTCTTTTCTTCACCTGTGTGAGTACTTGATATGTTTACATGCATGTGGAGCATGTATGCATGCACATAAGTACATGCATGTTTGTAGGACAGAAGTTGGCGCTAAGTGTCTTTCTTAGTTGTCTTCTACACTATAAAATTGAGGCAGAATCTCTCCTTTGAACCCACAGCTCACATCTTCAGCTAGCCTAATCAAGGTTGCTCCTGGAATCTTGGGTCTGCCTCTTTAGCAATGGGATTACAGGTGCTCTATCCAGCATTTCCATGGGTGCTGGGGACCTGCACTCTAGTCTTCATGCTTGCTTAGCATATGCTTTATCCAGTTAGTCAGTATTCCATTCCAGTTTCTACTTTTCAGAGTCACTCAGTTTGTGGCACTTGGTAATAGCAACCCCAGACTATTAATATAGAGGGACTTTGTTGAACATTGATAGTATTGAAAGTTTACTGAGGTGATTCTGATATGTAACATGCATTGATTTGCATTATGACACCTCCTATGGAAGACACCAGGTTTACAGCAGGTACAATCTAAATAGCAAATAATGTACAAATTATGTTCTATGGACCCAGTTCTCACAAAGATTTTCTTTAGAACAGCAACACACTGAGGGATTTTAATGCTCACTTATGCATTTCTCTCTAAGTCAGGGCTGAACAATAGAGAAGAAACATTTGCTGTCTAGCTCTTCATTAATTTCTTGCCTGAATGCTCATTTTCAGGATAATTTCTCATCATGAGTGATGAGACGCTGGAATTCTCATCATGTGTGCTTTCTAGGTCTCCTCATGTTGCATCCTCTGGGCAGGGTCTTGCACCCATCCATGTTGGGCATTATCCTGATCATTTATAATGTAACATTTCTCTAATTTGTCAAGGTTACTTAGAATTCTGATCCTGTAACCCAACTTTCTAATTCTCATGCTCAAGGAGAGTCCCCAGGACAATTGAATTAAGAATTATATGAACTCCAGGAGGAATCAATTTGGAGAAGATCAGATAATGAAAGGTTTATTATATTATATACCATATTAAAGTGCATAAAAGATATATGGTCAATGCATGAATTATACAGACAGTTCTTTAAATGAGACTAGGAGATCAGCATTTGCCTAGACACAGTCTGAAATGTAGAATCTTGTCTCTGTAACTTAATGTGTGCTTCTAACAACATCAGTATCCTCTGCAAGGGGTATTGCCCCCCTCCCCAATTCATGGACTAGAATATCTCAGAACCATATTTAGACACAAGAAATTTCAAGACACAACTACAAATGAGGTTGTTAGGGCAGCCTTTCATCATCATGATTGGCTTTTATCTCAGAAGAGAAGTTCAGATGTAGACATACATAGGCCAAAGAACACATGAAGATGGAGGAAGAAGATGCAAGTGGTCATGTAAAAGTACAGGAGAGGCCTCAGGCAAATTGACCCTTGCTGGTACCTTATCTCACTAAATCTCTATGACTGGGAGAAACAAAGTTCCATGCCTTAATTTGACCAGTTATATCCAATTTGTTATTGAGCCTACAGTAGTCTAATCCTACTAAATTAGGATTGGTGTTTTAACATTATCTCTATATAATTGCTGTATATAAGAAATACTGGTTTAGGACATTTGCTTTAAAATTTGGGGGGGGAGTACATAAGAGTTATGTTTAGAACATATTAAGCTACAAATTGCTAGGTTACATAAACAGAGGTGCTGATTCAGCAGATTTGTATTTCAAATAAATATTTGTGCTTCTGCTGGGCTGTCAACACCACCTTAGTGTCCCTGTGGGAGCAGCATTAGAAATCCAATTAAGATCCCTGGTCCTATACTTCCTACATGATGACGTGGGCACAGGGTCTGCAAAACAATTCTCAGGCTTAAGCTTGAGAACTGATGGTCAGCAGGTCAACCTAATCCAGACAGTGGGCCACAGGTACTTTGACATATTCTATGGTGGTTATTTCAATGTATTCTCAAGAACATGTTCTCACTGGGCTTGAAAGCACACAGGCCTGTACAGTTGTGAGGGAGAGGCAGGAGTTTAAAGTACCTCCATGCACACAGTGAGTTCCCAGAACAGTGTGAGCTACTTTAGACCCTGTCTGAAAAATCAAACTAAACTAAACCAAACCAAACCAAAAATAATATTCTTGGAACTACAAAACATTGGTAAAGGGTAGAGATGTAGCTCAGCATTATCATATTTGACTAGCACATGCAGGACCTAGATTTAGTTCTTGGAAGGAGACAAGAGAGAGGAGTAAGTGGACAGAAAGAAATAGAAAGAAGGAAGAAGTGGAGGAGGAGCAGGAGCAGGGGGAGCAGGGGCAGCAGGAGGAGCCAGGAACAGGAGGAGGAGCAGGAAGAGCAGGAGGGGGAACAGGCGGAGCAGGAGGAGCAGGAGGAGGAGGAGCAAGGGGAGGAGGAGGAGGAGGAGGAGGAGGAGGAGGAGGAGCAACCTGTACTGGAAGATGTGATTGTAGCACTGTTCCTAAAATGGTGACATTCAAACATGACAAAGAATCGCCTCATTATTAGCCCAACTATAGATTTTAGTTTAGTCTAAGGTAGAGTCCCAGAACTTGCATTTCTTAACAAATTCCCAGGAGATGCCTGGGCTCTTTATTCAGAGACCACATTTAGGCAATCACTTAGTTAAGAAATTGGAAATGATTGTGATGCAGATCTGACTTCGAGATTTTGTAGTTTGGTATATACTATTACTTAGCCAAATGTCACCCACCTATACTCTTTCTCTCTTGCTCGTTTCTCATACAGAAATTACAGAACACTGAATACTCACTTTCTTCAGCTTCTCTGCAGCTAGGATCCAGCATGTGTCCATACAACCGAGTTCCACTCAGAGAGACTTAAGCAGAAGTCTGAGGGGCAAGGGCAGCTCTGTAGAACAGCAGTCCAATAACTACACTTCTTCTTCCGTGCCTTTGAGTGTGGATGACAGCCGAACCTTAAGCAGCCTTCTTGGGACAATAGACATGACACAAAATAAAGATGACAGGCCAACCAGGGACAGGGAACTGCTGCTGAGAACCTTTACCTCCAGATACAACATTTTGCAGGACTCAAACCTTTTTGGCCTGCACCACAGTCAACTAGATTTCCTTTTACTTAGAGCAATTCAGAGCAGAGTGGGGAGAGATGGAAAGAAAAACAGAAGTATACACACATACACACATACATACACACACACACACACACACACACACACACATATACACACAGAGACAGAGACAGAGACAGAGGACTTCTTTATTTTAGGTTAAAATTACAAAACTAAAATAAAACAATCCCCCAATCACATAATAATCTCAGCAACAACTATAAACTTCCATCTTCTGTGACTATTGTGATAAACTGGTATTTTAACCTGCACAAACAAACAGAACAAACTAATTAAGTAAATTTAGCATTTGGAAACATCTTGCTTTTCCTTCCAATGAGGATAAAAGGAAGCAAGGCAGAGATGTACAGACATTCTCGGCCAACATTTGTTAAGTGCTAGTGCAGACTGTACACACTACATTCTTCCCTAATGAGCTATAGTTTAGGCAAATAAAGCTGTTCATTTATTGAAGTGCCTCTGCTTAATTGCATCAGTAGTCATTAATAAACAAAGCTCACTTAATGTTTTCTAAGAGTTTGACCTTGACTTTCTTTTTCTGTCCTACCCCAGGCTTCCATATTTGGTCAACAGATTCCTGTAGAATTCCTTTTATCACCTTGGAAATCACTCTTACCTGCTGTTTTCCTATATATGTCTACATAATCGGAGGCATCCCTGAGTAGTGAAACAAACAAAGATAGTTACAAACAGACTGAGGAAAAGAAAGAGGGGGCAGGTGTATCTTAAAACACTCCTCACAGATACATTCACTTCTGAGAGACTGCTTTGCTCAAACCTCAATGCAGCCTGAATTTTTATGGTTACAAAATAATTAGTTTCTGAGTCAGCTTTTAAGCGTATGTTAATGAGACCCCCTACAGTCTTGGCACATACCTTCAAATTACAGATTGATCTATAATTAATAAGGCTCCGTATTGCCAGTACCTGAGACAAAAGCAATTTGGGGGCGGTGGGTTTAGGGAAGAATTTAGTGACAGAATTTTCAACTGCATGCTTTCCACATCAGAATTTGGGCTGGATCTTGGTGGCAGTAGTAGACTTCTCTGAGGAGTAAGACAGCTGACATAAGCTTGCGGCAAGAAAAAGGAGAAGAAGAAGGAAAAATAAAAGGAATGAACTGTCATCCAAGGTTTTTGTTCTTACCGAAAACGTCCCTGCCCACAAGTTAGTCTAGTGCCTGCATAGGTTTCTACCTCAGCTTGAGAAAATTGTTTTCCTACTATCTTTAACTTCTTTAACATCATGCCAAAGAGCCCTTATTTTTGCAGCTCTGTTATTTCTGTACTTGATTGTTTTACAGGCTCAAAATTTCCAGTGATTGGAGGAGAGGAACCCTTGCTGGTTAATTAAAATCTAATTTTCTATTCTATCATAATTGTAGCAGCAGAAGGAGGGGGGAAAAAAAGCAAGACTTATTATCCTAAAAATGAAAATAATCCCTGGACTGCTCGGGCTTATTATGAGCGCTGTACTACAATTTGTCTGAAATTTAATCAGTAGAATAAACATGGCTGTGAGCTCTGTGAAATCATTTGTTTTAAAGGCTCTAAGTGAAGGGCTGCACCATTTTGCTCAGCGTTTTCTAGACAGCCTGTTTAGACTTCTTGATGAAGACAAGGAAAAGAAGACAGAGCTGGGACCATTTGTGTGCGGAGGGACTTGTGTACGACTCTATAAACATGCTTTCTCAGCTAGTGTAGGATGTCACAGTGGATCCTCTGTTTAAGAGATGATCAGGAATCATTTGTTCAAAACTAGGGAAAACAATAATTTCAGTTTACAGTACATTTTTAGAATCCATGCATTAGTGGAGAAGTGGTGTATCTGAACTGAGACACCCAGTAGAGGTTCCTGATGGGGCACTAGCTGCTTAGGTTCTGAGCATATGACCTGGTGTATGAAGGGCACCAATGGCAAGGCAGTGACCCAGCCCTTTGGGCCTAGAGGTGGCTATCCTACTGCAATTACTTGGTTCACTGGATCTAATAGGAAGCAAGAGCTGATCTTTGCTTTTAACTTTTCACTGAGTCATCATATAATGAAAAAGTTTATAGCTTTGGCTGTGTCTGTGGGAAGACAGGATATGGTTAATGGTGGACTGTTCGCTTAATATTATTTCTATATGTTTCTTTTAAGTTCTGAAGCACTGAGTTTAATCTCCAGCATAACATAACAAAAAATTTCTTAGTATAAGTGTTATAGATAACATTACTATATATGTGCATATTTACATCTCCATATGAGTATGAATGTGTGCATAAGACTACTTTTATATATAAAAATAGTTTTTGCTATATGGTTTTATGAATGTTTTTGAAGGATACAGAATACATACCAAAATACCCAATGCAGAGGAGAGAGATCACATTTTCTCACTGGATAATGATTATGAATAATTTTAGCTTTTAAGTATTCTTTGAATGTAAGTCATAATTTTGAACATCCTCAGCAGGTCATTAATAGAGAGGAAAGCCTTTACGCCCATTGTGCCAGTTTCCAGAATTACTCTTTGCTTGTTCTGATGAGTGGGGATTCCTGGTTTCCCTGATCTCACATATCAGACTTTATCTCAGGTGTGAGGTGCAACCAGCAATTTGCATCATCTTTGCACTGGTCCTTCTTCCATTTACTCTGCCATCTGAAATGTTCCCAAGAATTTTCAGGGTCCCTCATATGCCGCTGCTCCTTGTATTAATTGATGCTTACAGGAATCAAATGTGTGCATGGCCCAACTCCTTCTGTCTTTCATGGCAGATGAACAATAAAGTTGTAACTCTAGTTAGGGATTAGTCCTAGATCTGTGCCCTTGTGCACAGGAGAACAGGGAAAGTAGGCAAATCCTAGGTTTCCGTGTCCCAGTCTTGCAGATTCTAATGTAGTGGGATAACTGGAGGCAAAAGGAAATACATTTTTGATGAGCCCCCAGACTTCATATTTAGTACCATGTTGTACTTTATCTGCAGGCTTTTTCCATAGGCCACATTTTGGGTCAGAGTCTGATTTCTCTTAAAGTGAAAATCTCAAACCAGCACAATTTCTTAACACCAATAGAGTCCAAACTTAGACTGGAGGCATTCCTACCACACACCAAGTTAGAATAGCAATAGAGAAATCTCAGTATAGGCTAGTGAACATGGAAAGTGGGGGAGCACTCAGTAGATACTAATGTGTCAGGTGGTTGGCTGTGTCTGAGAGACGCTTAAGGGAACGATGACTGAAAGGAGCTCTCCACCTTCCCACGACACTTCAGTAAAGCTCAGTGTTCTAAGTGCGAGCGCGAGCACTGGGAGGAAAGATGCATTTCGCAAGGATTCAGAAATGAGCTGCTAAGACTGAGGCATAAAATCAGATTGCCGGGGCACTGATTTATAGTGAAAACCAAAGCATGTGAGAAGCAAGAGGCAGACAGCATGAAGCTAGGCTGGTCTCCCAGGGAAGGCATCAGGGAAATCCAATCAGCTTATCAGGTGACTGGCTGAGGGGAAATGTGTTCGTCAGGAATTAGGGACAGGGTCTGTGTCCTCAGGGACCCAAAAAGGAGAGCTTCTGCATATAGGAAAGCCCAAATATTCTTTCCTGAGTTCTATGGGTATAGAAACAGCGAGTGATGGCTGTCTGCCTTTGTTAGTTGCTTCTACAGATCAATGTGTCATTTCCAGTAAAGATGTTCTATGGAGAGGAGGAACTTTCCACCAGCTCACCCATTATGCCTTATTTTAAGAATGACTTTGGATATTTCTTTTCTGATTGTGTTAATTTCACAGCTTAGCTTTTAATAGACAATTCAATCCACTGCAGCCTCAAGGAGTGCCTAATGATAATTTACATAATTCTGACACCCATTCCCTCACTCACATTGATAAGATTATTTTCAGATTCCATAGAAAATCCAAGACCACCAAGTTGTCTGAGTTGAATTCAATTCCCTGAGATTATATACATAATTCTGGTCACTGTAAAATATTTAGAGGCAGAATTTCTGTCAAGGTAACCAAATTAATATGAGTCTATTATGATGGTCCTATTGTATGAAGAAGAGAATTCCCCACCAGTGGCAAGAGAGGTAGGAACTTCAGGTGGTGGCAGCAAGCCAAGGAATGTCAAGGGCTAGAAGCTGAGAAGTAAGGAATCTGCTCAGTTGCAAAGGCAGCTTAGTACTGATGACATTTTGAGTTTGGACTTGATGCTTCCAGAGTTATGGGATTAGAAAATTTCAGGAAGTCAAATCTACTCAGATTGTGATACTTAGTGGCAATAGCCCCAGAAAATTAATACAGAATATTTTTATTAACATATCCAATGTTATTGAATTTGCTGTTAGAGGTGGAAACTGGTGTATCTCTCCCAGATCCCAGGGTGAGCACATATTTGGAAGACCTAGAGGTCATTTATACTGTTCTCCTCTTTCTAATATTCTGTGGATCCACATTCTGCTTGCTGTAGGACACAGAAGCTTGGGAGGTGATACTCAGAAGCTGTGTGACTGTATCTCCCAGAGCTGCAGCCAGGCAGGTGCTGGCCTTTGGGAAAGCATGGAGACACCATTCTGGGAGTGGGAAAATACAGTCTGAGATGGGGGAGAAGCAAAAGCTCAGGTTCCCAGAAGCCTGGACACCCAGTCTTCTTTGGGGTGCCTTATAGAGGAGTGGGAATGAAGGATGGGGGCACAGACTGGACATTTAGGTGTTGCTGAGTCTCATGCCAGGGCCCACAGGCTGAGAATGACTTCTAGCCCTGGGCCTAAGAAGGAAAGGGGAGCTCTGGCTTAGCTCAGTGGTATGGTTGGGTATGGTTGTGTCTGGAAGCACAGAAAGGCCTCCTATGGGAGACTTAGGCCGAGGCTCAGTAAAGTTCCTCTCTATGTTCCCCATGAATATTCTTGATGAAAAAGATGGTCTATGGTTCTAAACTGTTTGTTGATTGTTCATCATGGAAAATGGATACCAACTTCTCAGGGTGGACCCAAGATTAAATTCCTTTTTTAGGAAGGAATGTCTGGGAAAGGACGGTTATTGGCTAAACCCTCAGAGCTTCTAGGTACCTCATTAACATGGAGAACTCTGTTCTGGGCATACCTGACCAACGTGGGAAGCATGGCACGTGTTCTAGACCAGGAATCTGGCAGGGATCGGGGCAGTGCCTATCATCTCAGGTGTGTATCTACCAAGTCTCCAGGATCTCAGACCACTCTCCCTTACCAAGCTTCCTGGCCTAGTTTACCATCCCACATCATTTAATGGGAATTTATGGAAAAAAAAACACCCCAATTTAAGTCTTGAGGTGGGGCTGTCCTCTATACAGTTTCTTGGAAATACCAAATAGATATACACCCTGGCTGTTCACATCCTAGTTGGGCAACCTGCTCATAGCTCCCAGCAATAGTAGCTTTGTCTGCTTTACAGTTTCACCTATTATCCCAGTGCTGCTTCCTAGGACTATTGCAAACAACACACAGTTGCCAAAACTTAAAGGATCTATGTAGGCTTAGTTCTTTCAAAATCTACTTTATTTAGCATTTTTAAACACTTCAACAACTTCCCTTCTATCCCACTGAACAGAGAGGTAAGGGAGAAAAAAGGTTAATATCAAAAAGGAGTTGTGGGCCTGGTCAGAAAGTAGTTCCTCATGGTGATTCCACTCTTCATTGTCAGGATACCAGGAATCCAGTCCAATAGTGCAAAACAAGCATAAATCAGTAGTGGCAGCATGATCCAGCAGAAACAGCAAGGCATGAGTCAGTGGAAGCAACCAGAATCAGCCAGAACACCAAGAGAAGTTCTCTGGCACATTTCTGTCTACAAAGTGAAGACCAGCGAAGACCAGCAAAGCACTGCACAAAGTAACAAAAGTTTTCTCTCACTGTTTGTGAGGTTCCATTTATATTTATCCTACAAATCATGTGCCCTCTCAGATGTCTATTTTTTACAGAATATCACATGCTCTCTCATAAGACAACATCTAGAAAAACATCCATGATACAACTATGTTGTTAAGCAACCAGAAACTTCCACTTTAGATCTTGGTACCCAACTTCAGTACTAAGCCTGGCTACTTTAAAGGGTATGTTCATTCTATGTTAGCTCTTAAAGGGGGTAAGAAACAGTATTGTCTTTTCTTTGATTTCCATAAACACTGAGTATATAATCTGCAAAAATCATCTCAGCAATAAAATGCATTATTCTTTGCTCTTACAGATTCCTAGAAGATGAGTGAATCTAGTAATGTGGGGAGTTATAAAGAGAGATTGGATATGTGATGCTCAGTGTTCCTAAGGCTCATGTTTATTGGTTTATGCACATTATTTTTAAATCTCCTGCCTGGATATGTATTAGGGTTATTCTTGTACAACTTGACCTTGAACATACAACAAAAATCTTTGAGGTCAAGTAACACAATGAGATTTAAAAAAAAATCCCAATTGCATGACACTCTTCAAGAATGTGAGGAGCCAGAGGGTAGCTTTCCATTTCCCTGGACTCTTGTGGTACTCTGTACTTCATAAGCACTCAATGATTTTATAATTGAGTTGAATAATTGGAAATGAAAAAAATTGTCTTGTGGAGCCCCATATTGATAAAATTTAATGGATGAGTTTTTACTATGATACGCATATAACAAAATAAAGCATTACAGTCATTTTAAGTATCCAATTAAATGGCAGTAAATATGTATCAAAATATTTTATAACCATCATTGCTCTTTTTAAAATTGTGTTACAAATTCAGAAATTCTGTATCTATTAAGCACCAATTATATATTCCATTCTCCTGCCCTCTAGCCAACTTTCTGTATCTATGAATTTTACTGCTTTAGGTATTGGGTTATTGTTAAAGGTCTCCCCAGAATACTTTTCTTAAAGGTTTGGGCCCAAGACAAGGCAATATTGAGAACAATAGGTCTTTGAGTCATTATTTGACTCATAATTTGAAGAAGACTATCAGATCCCAGTCTTATTTTCATCCACCATACCCCACCACTGTGACTCTTGATGAGGCATGCAGCTTTGCTTTCTCACATTGCCCCACCATGGGGCTTTCTCACATTGCCTGCCATACACCTCTAGAATGAGGTCAATCAATCATAGACATAAATTGTCAAAACTGAAAGCCAAGAAATTTTCTCTTTATAAGTTGGTAACATCAGGTATATTAGTTATAGTGATAGAAAACTAACTAATAAAATTAGACTCTGAAACAAATAGGATTCTTCAATCTTTGTCCTTTTGTATCAGGCTTACTTAATTTGTACCATATTATCATTATCTTTCCATGCTATGTCATATATCAGGTTTTCTTTAAAAATACAATATCTATCTATCTATCTATCTATCTATCTATCTATCTATCTACCTATCTACCTATCATCTATCATCTATATTATATATAACTGTAGGTATAGATATATAGATATCCTATCATTCCTATCAACTCTTCCACCAGTAGATACTTAGGTTCTACCACTTAGCTACCATGAATAAATATTCTGAAACATTGGTATACTGTATTTGAGTCCCACTTTCAATTATTTTGTGTGCATATGAAGGAATGGAATTGCTGTATCACATACTAATTTTATGTTTAGTGTTTACATGAATCACCAAACTATTTTCTCCTGTGGGTCCAATTTTCCATTGGAGGTAGAGTTAAGAATTAATGAATATGTTGGGTTGGAAAGATGCCTCTGTGGTCTCTTGCAGAAGACTTTAGTTTCATTCCCAGCATCCACATTTAGGTAGGCATCTCACAACCTCCTGTAACTGCAGTTCCAGTGGGTCTGGTCCTTCTGGTAACCCTAAGCTCCACAGGGACATGATCCAGGAATGGAACAATGTGAGAAGTCTGAGTGCTTGGGAGAACACTTCAAGAAAACAAGAGTCTGATGACCTCAGTTATTTCAAAACACAGAATTGTTCTTGGGATGTATTTTTGTGTTCCTCCCAGGTGTAGTGGATAGAAATGAGTTTTGTTCAAACTACTTACTATTCATAATTGTTGTTATTCAATTAAATGTTTAAACAATCCTTTTATAAACCTCTTTGGAAAAACTTTTTTACCATGTGCAGCTTGTCCTTGTATTTCAGCTGGAACTTAAACACGTGAAAACTTTATTCAGCGATTTTTTTTTCCCTTCACTGTCAGAGTATTCATTGTCTGGTTGTTTGAGTAAAGTTGGCTATTGCATTGGGCTTTAGTCTGCCTCATTTATCAGGTCCCAGGTCCTACCTCCTCTAGAGTGGTGACAAAGCATCTTCACTCCTGTATACACACACACACACACACACACACACACAGAGACACACACAACATACACACCACATACACACACATACACATACATATACACATACCACATATATATACACAAACATGTAACCTAAAACATTAAAATAAAATGAAATACATTAAGTTAGACACAACAAAACACATTTCCCCCTCTTCTGTTTCTGGTGATACCTACCTTCTTGTTCCTAGATGGCCACCACATCCCTGTGTGAATATATTGTTATGGATGGATTTATGACAAATCCACCTCTGTGCTTTCATCCATGAATAACTCCTTGTCATTCTTATTTATATATTTGTTTGTTTGTTTATTTTGAAAATCACTGAACGTTTTCCAGGTTTATGCAAGAATGTGAAAACATTCCTGGGATGATTGAAGCAGGATGATCATGAGTTCCAGGTCTGGGTAACATCCACCCTGTGCCTTGGGCCTTTGATCACCTAGGTTTCAGGGGACATTGTTAATGGTTTAATGTTGACCTTAAGTTCCAAATCTTATGATGATCCCCAAAGCTACAAAAACAAGCAAACAGATAGTCTAGACTTGATTGCTAGTTCCAAAGACTCCTGGTCTACATGATGAAGGCCTGTGTCAAGAAATAAAACCTAAAACATAAACAGAATACTTGCTGATAGTTTTATCCTATAAGGAAAGTGAGAAATAGTATACTTTCTGTTTGCCTGTCTGAGTAATTGATAGTTTGTTTTTGCAGCTTTTGGGATCACCTTAAAGGTTATAACTTTGGGTCAACGCTGTGTCTTTAAGGATTCCTTAGCAATATCCATTGAATCCTAACTGACCAAGTGTTTTAATTGGTTGAAAATCCTAGATAGCATCAACAAAACGGAGTTTTCCTTCTTTCTTAGCTGCCTCTCCAGAAGGAGAAATGCCCGTCCTATGTTGCCTGCTACAGTTTCAAAGGTCACACTGACATTTCATCATGTCTTGAACAAGAAGCAGAGCGTACCAAAAAACCCTATCTTTTCCAAGAATATGTGTGCCCCATCAGGACTCTCCTTTTATCCTATGGGATATATACAATTGCACTAATCTAGACAAATCACAGGCCCAAGTGGCATGACTTCTTTGGTGCCCAAATGACTTGTCCTTTGGAGGGGCTGCAAACATTGGACCATAAAAAAAAATGTCAAGGCTCTTCTTAGCAATAAGGTAGGGAGAAGTTACTTTAAGCTGGAAGCCATAGCAACAAGACCGAGAGAGCAGTTACTTTCCTTAGAATTGTAAAGGAGGATTAGTAATTATGAAGTAAGGAAGAAAGGGGATTTGTCACAGCAGAGAGGAGGCAGCCACCGCTAAGCTTGTAATAAGCAGATTGCAAGAAGAAAATGTTCAAATGAAGTTCATGGGCCTTCATTATAAATGGTGAGTGATTAACGACATTGCATTTCATTAAATTTATGAGTCGTACTTGTTATACAACACATCACTAATAAATAACGGCGGATGGATTAATATTGCTGTTCTCCATCAATATTTTCATGATGTCTTTTCACCAGAATTAACTGTTGCCAGGAGAAAAATCAACTGAAACCCTTCAATGTTGATGAAGCAAAATGACTTAATCAGCTCATCCTAGAAAGAAGGAAAGCAGTCATTACAGAAAACCCTGACCAGGCAGGTGCTCAGCTCCTGATATCCGGAGGAGGAGAAAAGGCAGACAGCATGCTTGGCCTTCGTGTTTAATCCCAGGTATAAGCAGAGATCACTGTATGAAAATTGAGTCAGTCTCTGCAGTAGCCATAAATCTAACACTGGTCAGGGGTCTCCTCACCCACACTGTTTCTTCCACTGACCTATAGCTTTCTTACAAGTCTTAGTTTATATTCCAGTACTCCCAGAGATAACATTTATATCTGAAATGTCTCAAGGTTCATATGGCTGAATCCCATGGCAGCAAATGTTGGGAGTGGCCTGCATCAAGCGTATGGTCTTCAAGGGTGGAATATCCCTACCATTTCTTCTTCCTCTCCTCCCTGCCCCCTCCTCTTGATTTTTCCCCCTCCCCCCCAGTTTCCCCTCTCTACTGTAGTGAGGATGCAGCTTCAGTCTACTAAGCCCCCTCTTGGTAATCATCTACTTCACCACAGGCCAAGCCCACAATGAACTGAAACCTCAGAAACAGTAGCTACAAAAAAATCTTCCCTTCTTTAACTTGATTTTTCTCAGGTATTTTGCAACAGCAGTGGAAAGCATATAAAATATCCTTTCTCTAAACAAAGAATAATGCACTTATCTTGACCTCTAGGTATTCAATATATTGTGCTTAGTCTGGAGGTCAACACCAGATTCAGTAACTTAATTTCTAAGCAGTCCTGGTAAACAGACATTTTGCATAAATTGGGGATCTTGTACAAAAACAGAGGTATCCTCCACTTCAGGTTAGTGACATGTAGCATGCAGGGCTATCTTACAGGAGTCCTGGCCTTCTCAGTGATTGGTTAGGTTCTTGCCCGGTACAGTAGATAAAATTCCAGATGTATTCTTAGAAGACCAAGGTAGAAGCTGTCAGTTTGGCATGACATTACAACTGCTTTATTTGCTGAATAGTCAGACAGGTTCAAAGGTTGAGAACATAGCGCCCCCTCTCAATGGGAAGAGGTTAAAAGCATTTGGGTGTCATGTTTTGAACCCACTCCACCAGCTTGAATGCTATGTCCTTAGAGAGGTCTTATATAGCTGCCACTGCCTGGTTCACTGTCATCATTTCCTTTCTACTTTAATTTTTCTTCATGACACCATTACCTGAGCACAGTGTGTAAACACACTTGCTGAATTGTCTGATTGCGATGTTGCTTGCTCATCAGTAGGTAATTTCTACAAAAGTAGGAAAATGAAGCATTTTGTCCATAACTGGGCCTACTTATACTATATTCTCCCAAACACTTAATGCACAATTAATATTTATTGGGTCATGAGTGCTTGGAATGTTCTGTCGTGTAACACCTCTGGCAGATCATAATAAGGATTATAAACTATTCATTTTTAATCCCCATTCTTGATATTTTTTTATAATTTGGTTTTCACTATTACCATTCCCACATTTACCCATGAATGCAGCTCCTTTATCACAGATTTACAATGTGAAGTCAGAAGTCAAAGAAGTCAAAGCTACACAGAACGCTTTTTTTTTTTTTTTTTGGCTGAGCCTAGCCTTATGGAAATTCAGCAATATCCTGTCACACAAATTCCTAGCTCTGACATGAAAAAAATTGGATTAGGAAATAGTGAAGGAAGAGATATTCATGAAAGTATAGCTTTCTGAGTGCAAAGGAGGAAATATCTTCGTGTATTTGTTACTGTCCACGGTTATAGAGTTATCGGGAAGCAAACAGTAACGGTGCCTCGGAAATTCTGAGAAAATGGGCTGAGTGACTTATTGCCTGTTGGTCCAGAGCCTGCAAATCTGTTTTTGAAAGCACAACTGGGATAAAGCTACAGAATAATGTGTTGCTTTTTACCTGCTCCAAAGTCCTTTATTGGGTCCCAGGAGGGAAACCTGAGAGAGAAGGGAAATAACAGAAACTCACCAGCCTGGTTCTGTGTGTCGCAGACTGAGAGCAACAAGATAGATAAGCATCCGGCTTCTATTTTCATCTGAAATTAGTGACAAGTCTCCTTTAATGAGGGCAGACCTTGCTATGACTGTGTGTCTCCATTTCTTCTTGGAATCAAATAAAGTCAATTAAAACCATTGCATTTCAGATGGGAAGCAATTCACAGTCTTTTATTAGCAGCACAATGGTGTTGTTTTCCTTTGTCACCAAGGTAGCAATTAACAGGCTTCTAATGGCACAGAGGTGGGTGACAAGCAAAATGGGTTGTTAGGAAGGCAGCTGTGTTCAGACCTCTTCAAAGAGAAACAGTCTGCTCAAGTTATCAGGTGGCTCAGAGTCACCTATTCAGGCAGAAGGTTATGCTCTAGATGGGGAGTTCTAACTGGTTAAAGTGTGGGACATTGGTGACATTCCTTCCAAGTCCTGTCGACAGTGCTGGTGCGGAAAAGGGAGTGGAAGGAAGCTGGAGGACAAATAGGAGTAAAGTGAATCATCTACTGGATAAGATATTAAAGGTCTAACCATGAAGACAGTGATTGTAATATTCATTACAGTGCCTGAAAAAAAATAGAAGAAAAGAAAGAACAGAAAAGGGGAACAGAACAATAAGACTAGTTGAGAAGTAAGCTGATCATTAGGGGATGAGAAAACTCCACAGTTTTCCTTAGTTTTCCAGCTGTGACTGTTCAGTTTTTACCAACTGAGATCTGCTCAGACTCACTTTATGGAAATTTACAAACCTAGAATAAATCGCAAGGAATTTACACAATGAGCCCAGGGCACCCACCGCCAGCTGGGTGGTGAGTAAGACAGGCAGGCTTGCCGTGCCTGGATGGGCAGGCCTTTTCTACCATCATTTCATTTCCTCTCCTTGTAAACATTCTTCTGTGCTTCCTTGGATATGGTGGTTATACTGAGAGAGAGGGGCTTATGATCCAAATGCATTGTATGCAAGTGTAACATTGCCAAAATAGATATAGTATCCAGCCCATGTTGTTGATCTCATTATGTGAGTATGTAGACTTTCCTCTGGATGCTGAGCTTAGCCTGCTGAAAATTTTAAGTTTATCTCAGTGTTTTCCAAGTATTAAATAATATAAAGCAGACACTGAAGCTGGTGAAAAATAAAAAGTGATTTTAGAAGTTCTGATTATTATAAGGTACCACTTGGGGATTTTGGTGATTAATTTTGTGTGTTGTACTTTTAATACATATTGATTTTATTTCTGATTCTATTTTATGTATAGCTATACTTTATGTCTTAGCTGTAAAAGTGATGGTCTTGGCTTGTAGGAAGAAGGAAATGTTTTCTTTCCAGTTGGTTTACATTTTTCTCAAGAAGTCACTGGGGGACTAAAGAAAGTAGAAATCAATGATTGGATATGTGTCCAACATTGACAAGGAGACGTGAAGATCTGAGCCTCTGACAAACAAACTGAGCAGGAACAGTGTTCAGGATGGAGTCCTGAGTGAGCAAGCAGAGCTCTTCTTCGTACGGCCATCCTAGGATCTGCTCCTAGGTTGGCAACTTTGCAGATCATTGCTGTAGTTCCGGTTTGCCAGGCAGTGATGGTGGATTACCAAAACATCATCTTCTTGTCTTTTTCCAAAATCAGACGACTAAATGTGCTATTTATTCCTGTTTTTATAAGTCTCTACCATTCATAGCTAATTGTTATTTTTTCTTTTAATTTCTAGCTTAGAGTGAAGTCTTGCCTTACTGATGGAGACATTGAGCTTGTATAAGATACATAGACCTAAATGTGTGGTGAGAATTGAAAGAGTGTTCAATTAGTGTCCACAGAAAAATCCAGACTTGAATACTACTCATAAGAAAAGATGGGAAGATGGAATGATGATGTACTGGATGGAGATGTTCATGCAGAGCTGACATGAATATATTTTATATATTCTTATATGCATACCTAACAAAAACATTACTGCTATACACCATGGCAGCCTCATAGAAATTTCTACTTTGAAACTATAGAATCGTGTAGAAGTAGATTGAGCTCAAGCACTACTTAAGTGTGCTGGTTTCTACCTATTTGTTAAAACTGCTTTCTCTTATTTTAGAAAGGCAAATGCTAGAGAGAAACTGCCTCCAGGAGTGATTACCACAGCCATTCCTCCAAAATCCCTCCTCTAAATCCTGTTTCTGAAATAAGGATTTTTTCCAACCTGCAAATGTCTTTTTAAACACATTTTTAAAGGCATTAAATGTCTTTAAAAACA
>JADRCD010222948.1:0-36622 GCA_019843815.1 Montemys delectorum
TTTTTTTTTTTTTTTGTGAGGGGAGGTAACAAAGGAGAGATGGATATGGAAGAACTGAGAAGTGAGTGTGATTGAAATGCACAATGTGAAATTCTAGAGAATCAATGAAAATATTATGTTAAAAAAGAAAGAAAAAGAAAATAAAAATAAATAAACACAGCATTCAATGAAATTAAACAACCCCCCCCCAAACAACAATAAGCCAAATGAAAACAAATATGCAAAGGACATAGAATCTATTTTGTGTTGTGCAACTATTACAGGCATTGCAGATACTCTGCAGTGTGGTTGATATAACTAATGACACTCCAATGCAGACAACTGATTTTCCCATTCTCTACAGGTATCAATTGCAAAAACCTTTTGCAAAGTTCCAACTATTATTGGGTAGAACTGTGTGTCTACTTTCCCTTCTCCATGCAGTGATTACCAGCCTCCAAAACTCTAGCATGCCACAGTCCTTAAGCTTAGGCTCAACCAGGTATCTGAATAGTTAAAATTCTGTCATGAATCAGCTTTCAAACTTTAGCTGGAATTCTTATCTACTGTATTTCAAAAATTTACATCAATGTCTCTTATCACTAAGAATGTGGCTACAAAATTAAATTGCCAGTGTTTTTGTATCAATTACAGGAGGAAATATTGCTGGTGATAACCAGCAAAATTGAAAGTTGTTTACCTTAGTTTGATGTTTGTTCCTTAGTTATTCTTTTAAAGCTGGCTAGGAAGCAAGTTCTTAAAGTTTCCAGTTTTCTTTCCAATAACCATTCCCCCTCTTGTGTAATATTATGCTATAGTCATGCCTAATTTATCTTCCTATATTATTTAAATTCTATTAAATTCTTTCCTTACATAAGGAATTTATGTTTTCCTCTCCATCTGTTTCCTCTTCCCCCTCTCCTGCCCTTTTCACTGTTCCCCACTTCCTGCCAGCCCCTTTGGTGCTCTTCTCTCTTTCCCTCTCCAGTTCCTTTCATTGTATAAGTCATTCCATCATGTCCTAGGGTAGCAACTGGGTGTTTCATTTCTAAGCATTATATCTTTGATATGCTTTCCTGATTGAACTAACCCATTATCCCCTGTTAACCTTTTTCATCTTATTCACATAAAAATTACTTTCAAATATATGATAAAACTGGTTTAAAAGATAAAAAAACAAATGTTCCAATTACTATCCCAATATGAAGGTTAGAATCAAGCTGAAAAAAAAAATAACCCAGCAAAGAATAAATAGTTGCTCGAGTTTGAAGTGTATTTTAATAGACTTGCAGAAGAAGTAATGTAGATCTGGAGTTATTTTTCTTAAGAAGAATGAAATCTGCACATCATTGAACTCCAGATTTTGGGGAAGCGTTCTAGCCCACTGCTCTTCAGCACTTGAATCAGCTTAAAGGGAATTGTCTGTTTGCTTGCTGGTTTGGTGGTTCTGGAAGCTGCTGGATGTTCTGGACTTGGTAGGGTGGAACAGCCTGGGCTAACGCTGATTCCTGGTCCGCTTAGTGAAGAAAGGATGTTTGGCTTGGATAGTTGTTGCTTCCTGTAATGTCAGGCCTGACTTGCGACTTGGAACAATGTCACAAAACATTTCCAAATAAAAATGTTTTCTGCTTGCTTTTAGTGAGAGGGTTAGTAATTTTGGGCTATCTCCATAGTTTCACTGTTTCAAATGAACTGTATTTAAAATATACTCAAGTACAATTTGCAGTGAGTTAGAACAATCTGCCTTTGACAGGTTGTTAAACCAAAATTAATTTAAGAAGGTCACAAAAGTATGTTAGAGGTTATAAATAACAGAATAGCTTATACAGGTTTTTTTTTATAAGATTGTAAACAATCTTATTTGATATTATTTCAAAAAAGTCTTTTCAACCAATGTATATCCCTTAAGTTACAAATGAGGAAACTGAGACCTCAAAGAAGGAAATGTTCATGTCATCTCAGCTGCCTGTTCTCCAGCTCTCAAGTTTAGACTCTTCCTGTGGGGGCCCACACCCTAGGACACTGCATAAGTATCTTTCATCTGAAGGAACTTTTTACTCCTATGTGCTGAACCTTCCCATCCTGTCTTGACTCTTTGGTTGAAGATAAGAAGTCAAACCTCATTAACTCATTTTGACTGCACTGAAGCCTTCTCACACACTCACTATTTAGCTGCTCTGACTCTTTCATCCTTTAAACTTTGTTATAAAAGAAAGATGTCTAGGAAAACCATCAAGATACTTATCTGCCAGTAATTGTTGGTCACGTTTGAAATCTTTCATGACGCAACTAGAACATGGCTGGTCATCACATTTCTATTGGTCTGATGGGTTCCATTATGAAATTCAAAGACTATGAGGAATCAGAGGAAATCTCAACCCAAAACAGCTTGAGTGGTTTGCTTGCTCGATCCTGCCTGATATTTTTCATTTTTAATTTGAAGACTGGAATTCACGGTTTAAAATTTATGTGGTGAAAATCTAACTTCTAGAAACTTCTTTATTTCTATGCTTTCTTCTCTTTCGTTATAGAGAATTAGGATAATTAGAACATAAAGAATCTCTTTAACTGGAAAAGCTCCTTGAGGAATAGTAGTGATTTCATTCTTTTGTACATGTGTATGATTGAGACTTTCTCTGTTCCTAAATGGACGTATTTATACTAGGTGCAGTTAGCTCCTTCCCTACTCCAAAGCCAGCTTACCATCTTCATCCTCAGGAGTGTGGCTTTAATTTTGTTCACCTAATTGCATGAGAAAATTTTCTCAAGTCTTTCTCTGAGAAGAATCAGAATAGACTAGAAAGGATGGTGATATTAAAATGTATTAGATGCACTGCTGTGCAATGAATTGTCACACAGTGTAAGAGAGGTAAATGAAACCTTCAGGTACTCTGCATTTGTTTCAGCTTAGAGATTGAATTCTGTCAGGGAGAATTTTAAAATGTTTATTTTTTTGTGGATTTCCATGAACACAGAAAATGCATAAAATAATATTGGTATGAAAAGTTGCATTTTGTCACTACCATATAGGTTAAAAAACCCACTTCCATACTCTAGAAATTCCACATTGTTCTCCTCATTTCTGTTGCCCTGTTGCTTTCCTTTAAATACTGTCAGTTACACTGATGGATGAAGTTTACTCTCTACTTTCTCTCTCCCATCTCTTTTATCAAGTATTGTCTTCAATGGTATAGGCCACAGAGGCTTCTTTATGTGAGGAGTTACCCTTTGTCAAATGGGAACCCAGGAGGTGTTGCCTCCTCTCTCTCTGTAGTTTCCATGTTGTCTTTGACACAGAAGGCCATTTCCCTCACCGAGAGCAGAGGAATGATGGATGCTCCAGTGCTTTCTCTTGATAACAGACTAAGCTGTTCCCTACCCAGACCTGATTCTTGATTCTTTGCCATACCACTTTCTTCTTCTTTTAATAGTAGTTCTAAAAATGAATCTCTTGAAGAATTGTCTGAGACTTTGATTCTATGGAGTACAGATTGGCATACATTCCATCTTAGGACTCCATTGGTGTGCAAGTCACAGCAGACTTAGGAATTAAAAGAAAACATACTTATTACCTTCTATTTTCTGTGGATCTAAACCAGTTAGGAATAGCTCAGCTAGGTTCTCTTCAGGAATGTGGTGATGATGTGTGCAGAGAGGCTGTGATCTCAGTAGAACCTAGGCTTTCAAAGAGTTGTCTTCCAACCTTATTTGGACTGTAGGAAGAACTTGTTCTCTCATTTCTTTTGGTCTGCCAGTCAGTTTGAAATCTTTATTTTATGGAGTTCTAAGAAACAGCAAGGGAGAGAGGGAGACTCTGGCAAAACTAGCACTTTTTTTTTTTTTTTTTTTTTTTTTTGACATTCAAAAGCTTTAATTCAGATTTGTCAGGCAGGTCACAAATATTCATAGATTACAACTAGATCCTGTAACCCAGTGTGGATTTGAACTTATGTTTATGTAATATGGTCCTGAAGAAACCAAACACCCTTCGTACCTCCCAGGCAAATACACTGCACATGGATGTTGGACTTCAAAAAAGGAGAACCATGCTCAAGTCTCTCAAAAAAAATAGTGTATTTACCAGGTAGAAGTAAGCAGAGATGCTTACCCAGGGCTCAAGAGATGGCTCAGCAGGTAAGAGCACTGACTTTTCTTCCAGAGGCCCTGAGTTCAAATCCCAGCAACCACATTGTGGCTCACAACCATTTTTGGGATTAGATGCCCTCTTCTGGTGTGTCTGAAGACAGCTACTGCGCACTCATAAAGCTATTTTTCATTTAAATCTCAAAGCTCTTTAATCAAGTAAATCTTCAGTGGGTGCCTGTGCAGATCTTCTTTACTCCATCAACACCATACTTGGAATCACGAATTGGATCTAGAACAAGCACTGACGGAGAGCAACGCCTAAAGAGCAAAACTAGCACTTTTAATACATGTCTTAAATAGGTATAAAATTCACATATTTGTTGGATGCTATAAGGTGTTTTAAACAAATGCCTATTCTGTAATTTTAAAGCTATAGGTGTAGCTATAGAGATGTCTCAGTAGTAAGTATTACTTTTGAAGCAAATCCAAGTTCACTTCTAGACCCAGATGGTAGATGCTTCCAAACTACCTGCAGGTCCAGCTCCAGGAGAACCAATGCCTTCTGACTTCCAAGAACACGGTACTCATCATGGTCATAGATGCACACATATGCATAGTTTTTAAATTTTTTTGAAAATATAGTTTCAAAATATATCTGTCATCACATTATATCCCAACCACAGTGTCCTCTCCCTCTACTCCTCCCAATCTCCCCTCTCCTTGAGATCTAGACCTCCTCTGCTTCCCTTCAGAAAGGAGCAGGACTTCCAGGAATAACAACTGAACATGAAATAACAAGATGAAAGAAGACCAGCCCACACCCCTGAGATCTCTCATATACTGGGCACCATAGGCAGCATTCACAAGCTGGTCCGAGGAGGACTGCCTGGTCAGGCCTCAGTGAGCAAGGAAGTCTCTAACCCCTTGAGAGACTTGAGGCCCCAGGGAGTGGGGAAGCTTGGCAGGGACAGGACGAACATCTTGGAGACAGAGGGAGGGGATGAGTAACTGTGGGAGGGTGTGCTGGGAAGAGGATTGTAAAAAAAAATGAAAGAAACAGAAAATAAGGCTAGGTACATACCCTCATATCAAGGCTGGATAAAGCAACCCCATAAGAAGAAAAGAGTCCCAAGAGCAGGCAAAAAGGTCAGAGACAGCCCTCACTCCCACTCTAATCCCACAAGAACACCAAGCTAACAACTATAGCATATATAAAGAGGACCCAGGAAAAAAAATCTTATACCAGGGTAAATACATTATTGTCCTCAAACATTTCAGTGAGGTATAAAAATTCTATATTCTTTCTTTTAATGATTTTTTGAAAACTGTGGTACCTCACTGATAACTTCTTGGTAAAAAATGATACTGGAATCCATAAGATTGGGCACATCCCTTATGCTTACTCCACCTTATTCTTTGACAGAAATACACAGATCCTACTCATATTAAACAGTAAAGAGTTCTCAAGCTTGAGCATCAGGACACAGTGATCAAAGGACAGCTTCAGTTCTTCAATACATTACCAGCTGATTTAGACCAATTTTGTCCATTATAAAATTTCCCCCTTCCCCTTTATTCTTCTTCACATGCAAACTTAATTTTATAAATATACCTTATTTTAATTTTAAGATTCATGTTTTTGTGGTCTCTGGTTGGAATGTGTTTTTGTTCTCAATTATTAATACTATTTAATTGTTTAAGAACAATAAATTCATTGTTTTATTATTAATTATAAATAATGATGATTTTATTGTTCCCAGTTTTTGCTAATGTTAATAATGCTGTTCATTGGTAAAAACATGCGTGTCTAATATGTGAAACTGACCCCACTGTGTGAGTGTCAGTGTTTCTACAATCTTAGCAGGTGGCATAATCATGGCAAACCTGTTGCAGCTCAAGTATAGTGTCTGAAATTTAGAGCTTCCATAGGACATTTCAAGGTTGCCAATGCCATGCATCTACAATAAGACTATGTGATGCACAGCAAAGGCCAACCTCAACTATAATGAACTAATAATAATTTTCCAGGATCATGCCATTTCACACAAAACCAATAACATAAAAATCCCTTCTAATAGAAACCTTAAGACTTTTTGTGTGTTAAAATCTAGCAAGGGTGTACTAGGTTAGTAAGTAGTCTCAAGTTGGTAACACTAAGCCATTTATTTACTATTATTATTATTATTATTATTATTATTACTATTATTATTATTTTGGTTTTTTTGGAGACATCATTTCTCTGTATAGCCCTGGCTGTCCTGGCATTCACTCTGTAGACCAGGCTGGCCTCCACTCTGTAGACCAGGCTGGCCTCGAATTCAGAAATTCGTCTGTCTCTGCCTCCCAGGTTCTGGGATTAAAGGTGTAGGTCACCACTGCCCAGCACCATTTACTTTTCTTATATTTTACTTTAGCTTTTTATGGCATACCTCTATAAGCATACTTTTTTCCCCTTTCTTTGCTTATTTTTCTATTGAATTAATTCCTCTATCTATCTATCTATCTATCTATCTATCTATCTATCTACCTATCTATCTAGTTCTTTATATATTTTCAAGGCTACATAGCTGGGTTTGGTTCTTGAAAATATATTTTCTCATTTTGGCTTGATTTGAAATACTTAAAAGTATGAACTAACTAGTACCCTCAGAGCTCCCAGGGACTCAACCACCAACCAAGGACTATACATGGTGGGACTGAATATTCTGGCAGCATGTATATAGTAGAATATTGCAAATTCGATCATCAATAGGAGGAGAGGCCCTTGGCCCTGTGAAGGTTCTGTGCCCCAGTGTAGGGGAATGCCAGGGCCAATAAGTGGGAGAGGGTGGGGTGGCAAGCATGGGGAGGGGGGAGGCAACAGGGGTTTGTTCTTGTTGGTTTTGTTTGTTTGTTCGTTTGTTTTTTGGAGTGGAAACTGGGAAAGGAGAAATTTACATGTAAATAAAGAAAATACCTAATAAAAAAAATAAAAGTATCATTCTAAAAAGAGAAATTCTACCAGGCAGTGGGGGTGCACGCCTTTAATCTCAGCACTTGGGAGGCAGAGGCAGGCAGATTTCTGAGTTTGAGGCCAGCCTGGACTACAGAGTGAGTTCCAGGTCAGCCAGGGCTACACAGAGAAACCCTCTTTCAAAAAACCAAAAACCAAAGAGAGAGAGAGAGAGAGAGAGAGAGAGAGAGAGAGAGAGAGAGAAATTCTTGTGATGGAAAGATGGCCCAGGTGGTAATAGCACTTGTGCCCAGACCTGACAATGTGGGTTTTTCTTTGGATCAGGAGACAATTGACTCCCAGACATTATCTCCTGATGCCCACATGTGAGTATCTGTACCCCTTTTCACATATCCTACAGAAAATTAATTTTCAAAAAAGAAATTGGGTATTTTAGAATACCCACATTCTATTCTAGGTGAATGTGGCTCACCTGGAATAGAGTTTTGTGTGTGAAACAAGGTGGAGAATTAATTTATCTCTGTTCATGCATGTATGAGTCTTATTGTTCTGGGATAGTTTTTGAAGTGTTTTATTTGTCATTCTTTGTCATAGTGATGTGTCAGGATCTGTGTTTCTTTCTCTGCTTTCTATTCTAGCAATTTGTCTACTACTTTCTCTGGTATCTTATCACACTGTCTGCATCAGTTTAGTTTTACTGTAAAGCTCTGAGTTTGACAACATATATTTCTGTTGAATGTAATATATTTCTTCTTATACAACAACTATTTCTCTTTATTTCTCTGTATCTTATACTAACTTTTATTAACATTATTGCAATTAGATTAGATATTTTCATTAAACTTTTCTTTCACTATTGTCCTTTAAAATCTTTGTAAATTCTTATTTTGATTGTATAGATTAAAAAGATTTGTAACTAGACATCATTAAAAAAAAAACCCAAGAGAACAAACACTGAATTTTAACTAAAGCATGAAGATAATTTGTTTAATGCAATTACTAAAATATTTTTGTTTAGGTTAATTATATTCTTCTATGTTTAGTAATTTATTTTCCCATTCCTAATTCTCCTTATCTTTCTTGGTGGTATGCACATAAACACATATTTTTTTAAACTAGGAAGTTCACTTTTCCTATTATGTTACCCTAAAAGTAATAATAGGCATTCATAATTTTTAACAGATCAATTCTTATCTTTCCCTGAACCATCCAGTAAAACCTTGGGTTTTTCGAAACCCTTTATTTTATTATCTTTCCCAATATATATTGCCTCAGTTTCTATGTTTGAATGCTTTCTGTGTAAGGTCTCAATACATTAGGTTTTATTTACTGTAATGAAATCTAATTTAGCTTTGCCAGGTGTGTATTACTTTCTTTCCCATCACACATGCAGCATTTCTGAGCTTGAACCTCTATGTAAACATTAAGAATGGATTTGTTATTTTATTATTCCTGTTGATTCCAGGATCTGGATTTTCAATGTGCCCCTTTGACTATTGTCCCTCTGTGTCTGGCTCATCTTGTGTTACCTTGACTCTGACACCTTTTTATGTTAAGTATAATGTTCAAATATTACCTTTAGATATACTTTAAGGCCTAGGATACTATTTTCTTTTTTCTTTTTTTATTTCTTGAGCAAGTATAATCAGGATTCCTGGCAGCTGCAGGATCCACTGCATTAAAGATCCGTAGATTGGATACTAATAAGGCTACCTGGTGACTGACAGCAAAGAGCTAAGAAGAACTCTAGGTGAGCTCTTGTCTGTGTCATGTTAGTTATGAATGGATGAAACCCCTTCCTGAACTTGTACCAAAGCTGGAACATGGGAGGAATTCCAAGACATCTACTTACCAATCTACTTCTCTCAGACTTTCCTTTCTCTAACCTGACCAGAAGCCAGAGGACAAGCAAAGCTGTTGATACAGTAAGTAAGGGTCCACTGACTTCAGAAAAGAACAGAGAAGAGAGAATGGCCAAATATATCTGGATGGCAAATGTGAGACAACATGTATGGTGGACAGTCTTCATCTTCTTTTTTAAAATTAGATATTTTCTTTATTTACATTTCAAATGTTATCCCCTTTCTCAGTATCCCCCCCCCATTAAAACCCCTATCCCATCCTCCCATCTCCTGCTTCTATGAAGGTGTTCCTCAATCCACCCAGCCACTTCCATGCTCTCAGTTCCCCTACACTGGGGTATCTATCTAGCCTTCATAGGACCAAGGATCTATCCTCCCATTGATGCATGACAAAGCCATCCTCTGCAAAGTATGCAGCTGGAGCTATGTGTACTCTTTTGTTAATGGCTTAGTGTAATCCGCGCAATCATCTCGCCAGCAAGAACACACGCGGACACCAGGATCCTTCTGCAACAAGCGTTTATCGCATCTTTAAGAGGAAGACCCCAAGCCCCGAAAAGGCACTGCTTATATACACCCTGGAGCGGCGTGTTCATTCCTGATTGACTGTTTGCTCATTACCTCATGTGATGCCCTGGGATGGGCTGTGACTTGGCGCGCTCTGGCCCTTAGCACATGTGCAGACTACTTGTTTACAGGGAGAGGACACCGGATGCTGGCGCCATGTTGTAATGGTGATTGAGCCAGCTCGGGCATGGCTCTCTACAGCTTAGTCCCTGGGAGCTCTTGGGGTACTGGCTAGTTGATATTGTTGTTCTTCCCGTGGGATTGGAATCCCCTTCAACTCCTTTGGTCCTTTTTTTAACTCCTCTATTGAGGACTCTGTGCTCAGTCCAAAGGTTGGCTGAGAGCATCCATCTCTGTATTTGTAAAGCTCTGGCAGGACTTTCAGGAGATAGCCATATCAGGCTCCTTTCAGCATGCACTTCTTGGCATATATGGGATGAATCCCGAAATCGACCCATTCTTACCTCCTTTTACAAAGTTCAAGTCCAAGTGGATCAAAGACCTCCACATAAAACCAGATACACTGAAACTTATAGAGGAGAAAGTGGGGAAGAGCCTTGAACACATGGGCACATGGGAAAAATTCCTAAACAGAACACTAATAGTTTGTGCTCTAAGATCAAGAATAGGCAAATGGAACCTCATAAATTTGAGAGGCTTCTGTAAGGCAAAGGACACTGTCAATAAGACAAAAAGGCAACCAACAGATTGGGAAAATATCTTTATCAATCCTACAATTGATAGAGGGCTATATATCTTTGTATATATCCAATATATACAAAGAACTCAAGAAGTTAGACTCCAGAGAATCAAATAACTCTAGTAAAAATGGGGTACACAGCTAAACAAAGAATTTTCAACTGAGGAATATCAAATGGCTGATAAGCACCTAAAGAAATGTTCAACATACTTAGTCATCAGGTGCGCGGGGCCGACGACCCTGACCGACAGGGAAGAAGGACCAGCACACCACTTCCTTCCAGCCACAGTTTACTCAGGAATGTCTTGCTTAACAGTTACAGCAGAGTGACCCTGAGCCCCACCAGGAGTCTGACTATATACCTTTCGTAGGACTGCCCATGAACCCATACCACTTTTCACACAGTCATAGGCTACTAGGCATTGACGTAGAATCAGGCCACTGGTGGGCACACCCCCAGGTCCAAATAAGGACTTGTTTACTCCAATGGCTCCTGCTGGCCAGTGCGATCTTTAAGGCACGGCAACAGTGCTCCATAATCAGGGAAATGCAATCAAAACAACCCTGACATTCCATCTCACAGTCAGAATGGCTAAAATCAAAGCTCAGGTGATAGCAGATGCCACAGAAGTTGTGGAGAAAGAAGAACACTCCTCCATTGCTGGTAGGATTGCAAGCTGGTACAAACACTCTGGAAATCAGCATGGTGGTTCCTCAGAAAACTGAATATAGTACTACCTGAGGATCCAGCTATATCACTCCTGGGCATATACCCAGAAGATGCTCCAACATGTAGTAAGGACACATGCTCTACTATGTTCATAGCAGCCTTATTTATAATAGCCAGGAGCTGGAAAGAACCCAGATGTTCTTCAACAGAGGAATGGATACAGAAAATGTGGTACATTGACACAATGGAGTACTACTCAGCTCTTAAAAACAATGAATTCATGAAATTCTTAGGCAAATGGATGGAACTAGAAAATATCATCCTGAATGAGGTAACCCAATCACAATATTTTGTTCTTACACACATGGTATGCACTCACTGATAAGTGCATATTAGCCCCAAAGCTCTAAATACTCAAGATATAATTCACAGACCACATGAAGCTCAATAAGAAAGAAGACCAAAGTGTGGGTGCTTCAGTCCTTCTTATAAGGAGAATAAAATACTCACAGGAGCAAATATGGAGATAAAGTATAGAGCAGAGACTGAAGGTTTTATCTTCTTAAGCTCTTTTTGTGATCCAAACCTTAAACTTGTGTGGCTCATTCACCTGGGATATGTGTAGTGTAGCCTTGGATTGCCTCGGTAGAGTATTTTACATCACATTGCCTTGGTGGAGTACTTCACATCAGAATATAAAGCTGTGGACCCTTGAAGTCTGTTTCATGATAGGTGTTATACTCTGTGAATCCACAAGATCTAAGTTCCATCTTTTGGTTCCCTGTAGTTAATGTGAATCTCTTGGACTGAAATCTTGTTCATCTCCCTTGTTTTCTGAACTCTAACTGATGATGACTACTTCTTCAACCTTTGGATTGGCAGTTGGTGGAGGAATAGAAACTACTTCTTTTGTTTTTAATAGGTTGATTACATGGGACTTGGACTAGCCATAGCCACTCTGGCAAATTCAGTCCAGTGACTGCTTCTGTAAATAGGCCTTATTGGGTGAAGCCATCTCCACTCCCCAACACGCCTGGTTGCTTTCATGTTCCATAGCAGGATTTATTGCTGTGGTCATGACAGTCTTGTTTAAAAAAATCTCTGTTGACTATCTAGTCTTCTACAGAAAAACGTGTTTTGTATCCTAGTATACATGTTTATGATCTTTAAAATCCCTTAATAACATATAGGTTCATGCCAGTCATCAGGGTAAAACATCTTCAACTTCAGTTCCAAATGGGACTGACCTGAGTTTCTTTTGTTAATTATTACAGATCTATCTAATCATGGTGATATTGAAAAGATGTTAAATATTAAAAATGAAATTAGTAGGAGGGAAATAAGTAGAAAGAAATAGTCTACATTTCTGAGAAAAGCTGATCAAATAGCTTTGACAGAGATAAATGGAAAACAATTATAAAATGATTAAAAATCTTATTAGTGATTTAATTAAATGTGCAAACAATAACTCTGTGTTCATAGTCCTGTGACTACTGTTTGTGTACTATTTGGGACTCAATACACATGCTGTTAACATGCTGGGAGCATTATAGGGCCATTGTCCTAGGTGAACCAATGTCTTTGAGTTAATCATGATTCTTATTCTAGGTAGGTAGACTGACTTCCAGAAAGCACAACTTCCTTGCCTTCAATCTCAAGCTTACAAGTAGCTGTACAGAATGGCAAAGGGCCACTCTCTGTAATTCATTCAACAGGCCCAAATGACCCCATCAGCTTTGTTTAAACAAAACACAATCCTGTCTCTGACTGTCCTCAGTTTTAATGTGAAAAAAATATAAAATGGCAAATGCAGAAATGCTTCCCTCTAAGAAGATTCTGACTGATTTGAGCTGGGGAGTACTGACAACCGCACAGCAGCTAGTTCAAACAGCCTTTCCATGGAAGTGGTTAAGCCTGGCCTAGAGCCCTTCATCAGCTTGTACCTCCTGCATGAACCCTGCATGGCTTCAGAAGCAATGTGAGTCTTTGAGGTATCTCATGACTGCGTTATGTATTTATGACGTTCATGAATATCAAAGCAGTGAAGGACACATCTGGAGGCTTCAAATAAATGACAGGGAAGCTCTGTGGCCTTCTAGTCACATGTTCAGAGTCCTATTTAATTTGTGTTATCTATCAAACCTTAAAAAAATAAATTCCAAAGTGACTCTTCCTGAGCTCGAACAATTGGAACATTAGGATTTGTTTTCTTCTATTGGCTTTCAGGTTTCTCTGCCTCTATAATGACCTTGGTTGCTTTCTAAGCAAGTATTAGGGCTTCTTGCTCTAACATTGCCAAATGTTTTTCATGAGTCTGAGGCCAAATAGGAATTAATTTTTCCCTAGATGAATGACTTCATTTTGACTGATAAGTAATTAAAAAAAAATAGGATTATGCAGATGTCTTACAGGCTTAATTTTAACAGCTGTGAATTGAACAATAGATTTAAATGTTTCTGTTTTCAAAAGTAATTAAGTAAACATATGATTAAACTTTAAGCAGTACCAAAATAATAGACAAGTTTACACATTATGATTTGTCTAAGGTGACAAATGGGCCAGGTAAGTTTCTGATCCACAGTGTTCTTCTGTGGTCTCACCTTCTTCTTCTCTAGTGTTATGCTTTGGGTGTTCATTAGATGCTTCTATGAACACCAGCCTCATGCCAGAATAGTGGTCTTACTAGAAGGTCCTGTGACAATAAAGAATAGTGGTAGGGAGAGGAAGTGAGGTCAATGGAGTAGCACCTTTGATAGACATCTTGGGAACTTGGTCTCTCCTTTTTCAGATTACTCTGAGATAAACAGTACATTCTGCAATACATTTTTTGGCACCCTGTATTGTGTCAGCAGAACTCAGAACAACAGAACCTAGTGGTCATGGCATCAAAGGTATAAAACCAAGATCTAAAATAAACTTTTCTTCTTTCAAGTTATTTATGTATTTATTTATTTATTTATTTATTTATTTCGAGACAGTGTTTCTCTGTATAGATAGCCCTGGTTGTCCTGGATCTCACTCCTTAGATGAGTGCTGGGATTAAAGGCATGAGTCACCACTGCCCGGCTCTCAGGTATTTATGTTACAGTAAAGAAACACTGACCAAAACAAACATTTCTTATTATACCATCTCAGCTTTGTACACCTCAATATACTAGTGGTGAAGACAGTAAAACGGACATAGGAAAAGAAATTATTTAAAAGGCAGGAATATCCAGGTTTTAACAGAGAAAAACTCAAGTCATAGAACATCAATGGTGAATCAATCTACTCAAAGATTTAAATGTTATATTTCAGTGTACAATAGTGTAAATTATATTTAAAATTGACATTTATTAATTAACAAATTAGCTAAATCAGTAATTAATTAATCTTTTTTGCTGAGATTATACCCAAGGTTGCACTCATATAAAACACATTCTTTCCTTGTAAGCTAGTGTTTAATTTTTAGCAATTTGCAATAATTGTTCCTTAAAAATATACTAATTATACTGTTTTTGAAGGAGCAAATATTGTCCAAAACTGTTTAGAATCCTTGAAAATAGTATCTTGGCTTCTTTTCCATATTTTATGATATCAACAAAAGGAGGTGCTTTCAATTACTAATCATACATGATATTGAAATAGGTTTATATTACTTAAATTTTCTTTATGGTTTTATAACAGGGTCCTCTAAATCACACAATTTAAGAAGAAAAGAAATTTATGCTTTATGGTTCTGAAGTCCAAAATTGAAAGGCCCAATCTTGAAATATCTCTACTATCTCATGAGGAAATCAAAAGTTACGAGAGAGTATTGTATAACCTTAATAGTTATCTTTTTTTTTTTTTTTAGAAAAGATTTGAGGTGTGTGTGTGTGTATATGTGTGTATGCTTGTGTGATTGTGAGTATGTGCCACTTGCATGTAAGTGCCCAGGAAGACCAGAGATGCTGTCAGATTCCATGAAGCTGAAATTTGAGGAAACTGTGAGCTCTCTGATATGGGTGCTGGGAATTGAACTCATGTCCTTCAGAAAAGGAGCACGTGTTCTTAGCTGCTGAGCCATCTCTCTGGTTTCTAATTCTAGTTCTCGTTATTATTGTGCTGGTCATTAAGATTCCAATGTCTGATCGAATTTGCAATCCTCTACTATACACATGCTGCCAGAACATTCAGTCCCACCCTGTATAGTCCTTGATTGCAAATTCGATCATCAATAGGAGGAAAGGACCTCGGCCTTGTGAAGGTTCTGTGCCCCAGTGTAGGGGAATGCCAGGGCCAATAAGTGGGAGAGGGTGGGGTGGCAGGCATGGGGAGGGGAGAGGCAAAAGGAGTTTGTTCTTGTTGTTTTTGTTTGTTTGTTTGTTTTTTTGGAGGGGAACCTGGGAAAGGGAAAATTTACATGTAAATAAAGAAAATATCTAATAAAAAAAAAGATTCCAATGTTTGAACTTTGGAGTCATATTTAAACCACAAAATTTTTCAAATGAAGCACCATTCCTGTGAACATTGCCCTTTAATCTTAAAACCCATCATTTTGTTTTCTTAGGCTAATTGAAATTCTGGATTCACTATTACAACTTATCACGAAGCTATGTAATTTTCACTCATTCAACAAACACATTTGGAATGACAACTCGGTGCTATTCATTGTCTTAAACTGTGGTAAACAAAATCCATGTAGCCTACAGTTATGTGTGAAGATAAATAAGCTGCCATAAAACACTAAGTCTAAAAACTGCTGAAAGGTAAGTGTGCAGTCGCTACAAGGGAATTTAATCAAGGGACCAGATGCTGGTTCTGGGAGTTATTTAACACAACCTCATGTTTTGATATTTTAATTAAGGTTGTACATGCCTCCAAATGTCATTCTCTTTAATAATGACCAAAGTGGATGATTTTATTCACATTTAGGTCAAAGCACTGTTTGAATGCAGTAGGGAATTACTATTCATCATAAGATCATCAGGGCTGGAGAGATGGCTCAGCAGTCAAGAGCATTGACTGCTCTTCTGAAGGTCCTGAGTTCAAATCCCAGCCACCACATGGTGGCTCACAACCACCCTTAATGAAATCTGATGCCCTCTGCTGGGGTGTCGGAAGACAGCTACAAGTGTACTTACATATAATAAATAAATAATCTTTTTTAAAAAAAAGATCATCACACACCTACATAGCATGCAGCTTCAATGTCCCTTTTCAGTATTGCTCTATTTAAAAGAACGGGGGTTGGGGGGAGGTGGTATAAAAGAACAGAGGATGGACTGAAAGGGATTTCTTTGTTATGTGGTACGAAGTCAAGTTTTCTTATAAAACTTTATAGAGATTCAGTGTTTTAGTATAAAACTTTATGAATGATCCTAGTTGATGGTGGTTGATTTACTTGCTCATTTTTCCAAGGAAAATCAGATTTACTCCAGTCACTGATACTCTCTGGGAGTACATGGTGATACTTAGTTACCTTAGAAGGGACAACCTACCAGATAGGTTCACCAATGCAAATACTGATGATTTTTTTGCATTTTGCATTTTTTCCTGAAAGAAGAATCATGAACACAGGAGTAGAAGCTCGATTTTGACAGAAGACTTGGGGAATGGTTGGTTAGCACAGCTGGGAGAGCTTGGAGAGGGGGGATGGGTTGCAAGCAAACAGGCTGTCCAGAACTCAAGTTGACAGGCATCTGGCTAAAAATCATTAGGGACTACAAAGCCACTTAAATGTGCAGTGTGTGTGCGTGTGTGTGTGTGTGTGTGTGCGTGTGTGTGTGTGTGTGTGTGTGTGTGTGTGTGTGTGCTGAACATGCCTTTATTAGGAAAGGGACTTCATGTCATAAAATTACTCACCCAAGAGAATGGAGTGGAAGAGGAGAGCCGTAGACTACAAGTCTGTAGGAGCAGATCTGAGCAGTAGAAATAGGGTGATGCCTGAGAATTTAGTGCTAGAATCCTCCCTTAAAGAAATTTCTGGTTGTTATTAAAAGTTTTAGTGGATTTCAATGCACAGTGAGTTGAAAAATACCAATGAAAACTATCTGGTATGTTGAGCAATCTATCTATAACAACAATTTTAGACTATTCAGTTATTTACTTAGGTTGTGACAGGGTCTCATTACATACCCTAGGCTAGCAAAAAACTATTTTTCTCCCTTCAGAATTCTAACGGCTGAGATTATAAGTGTAAATTTATGTATTAGTGAAGAATAGTATGTTCTAACCTTTTACATTTGATTTTTCTTGGGTCCTCGTTGTCCCATAATTGAAGAAAATATTAGTGTCGGTTAGTAAGAAAACGTTCATCCCTGTTGTTTGCTACAGAACCGTAAACAGATTTGGAGCAAAGCATTTTAGAATCTACCATAATTAAAATGCATTGTGTCAGCATGTCTGAAGGAGCTGAGGTAAAGCACATAGGAGTGTTTGTTTGAATATGGCTTTTAGGCTATTGACAGAAATTTGAGTTGGAGGCCAAGCAGATCAGCATGGGCCCAGGGAAAGACCAAAGGCAGGCATGAATATTTACTGACAGGCAGTTAAGCAAAACAGCCACTCTGCTGTTTGTCTTTTCACTGTCCTGAATATTTGCTTCTTATTAATCTTTTAGAATGTATTCTTCCTTTGCTGAATCTATTATTAAACACAGAGCAGACACTGTGTTAGCACTGCTGTTGTTGAGGCTGATGGAGGGGGAGGCAGTCAGTGCAGCTGGAGGAAGTGGTCTCACTGTTATAATGGGGTGTGTTCGCAAATGATGCATTGTCATATGCAATGTATACTGTATTTTCATTCTTTTAAAGGTGAGGACATATATTTTCATACTGGAATGCAAAGATGTATCCCATAATTTCTCTAAAAAATACTTCCTTGTCTCAGGCAGTTTGTAGAAATTTAAAAGATGGTATACTATTTGAATTTTGTGATTTAAAAACAAATTGAATATTTCATTTCTTGAGTAAGCTGAGGGTTGCTGTTCTATTAATTTGGGGTTTTAAATGAGTTTTATAATAATGTAAAGTAATATTTTAAAATAAATATCAACATATTGGAAATTCTTTAACATTCTTATAAATTACATTAACCTGAGGAGCAGTGACTATAAGTGACTTGCTTAGCTATTAATATTTGTATAAATACTGATATTTATATTTGTCTATCTACAAAAAAATCATCTTTTCAATTTTGGCTATGTTCTCTTAGATAAAATTATTTTCAAGATTTTATTTTCTATGAACTAGAAAAGGATAAGGAACATGGAGCAGTCATGCCTTGACAATATGGAGGCAAAAGGACTTCACTGAAGTAATAAGTGGAAGCCAACCTTCTAGTACCCCCACCCATTAGTTTTTGTAACGAAGAATTCAATGATGATCATAGCAAGCTATTGACAACTCACTAACAAAAAGCAAGAAGTAAATAGTTTGAAATGAGATTCGGTTATTTCTTCTATAAAGAGATTTGTGCTTTTGTCTTTTTGTTTTCTAAAAGTGTCACTTACAGGCAAACTAAAACTCCACTTCCATTTGACCTATATGGCTGTGGGAAGCCGGGTGACTCACTGCTGATGGGTGGTGTCATGATGAATGGCATCTACATGGATGGAGTCAGTGATCCCAAACTTTCTAAAGCCCATGTTGTATTTTAAGAATGTATTTGTCTGCCCAAAACAATGCTGTGCTCAGTGGCAAGCAAGCAATTTTTGGTATTTTAAAAGTCGATTGTGTTAAATTGTGCAACTGGAACTCAATCAAGAATTAATATATTTTATAGCTCTTAGCATTAAATCATCATTTTCTGAAGCCTATTTTCTTACAATACCCTGAACTATTTTTGAGAGATAAAATGATAAAAATAACAAACAACCCCCAAAGCAAAGAAAGATATTTGAGAGATGTGGCCCTGAAAACCTTTCAAAAACAATAGATTTGGGCTTGAATCTTACAGCTTATGTGGACTCAGGCAGAATGCACAATGCTCTGAGGCCCTCTCTCTCACTCTGGACATACATATGATATTATTTATTCCATAAAGGTTTGTTATGTCAAGGGAGGTTTAAGTGCCAAAGCAGATTGCAAAATTAACATGTAAAGTGTACTTTCATTATAATATATATTGATATGAAATTGACCAGGCATTGCTACTGAATTGCTAAGTGTGGAAAACACTGGTGTGTAAGAATTCAATAAAGTTGTTTACCATCCACTCCATACTCTTCTATATTAAGCATTTCACTAGATACTATCTTCCTAGTAAGCATAGATTAAAATCATTTAAGGGTTTCAGATGTATGGTTGGGAAATGCTAGGTATGCATCAGCCCACCCCAGTGCTGAAAGTGCTTTGAACTTGAACATTGTGTGTACAACCATATTGTAAACCCGGGATAGTGTAGCTAAGATGTTCTTAGCAGAACAAACGTCTAAACTCTACTGTAGAACTTAACCAATTTACAGCAGCTCTGAATTATGAAAGAGGAACCGGCTGCACTACTTCAGGCTTATTCTCAAACAGGATGAGGTACCTCAAAATATGCTTCTCTTTTCTGTGTGCCTCACTTTAAGAAATTGCCCTACTAGGCCTCTTTTCTGTATGCCTCTGGACTGCTTCTGTCCCTAAATTCAGATTTATGAAGAGTTCAGCTCAACATCTGTGGTACTCGATTTCGGCTACCATAGATTGCTAATGTGCCTGAAATTGATAAGGAAAAATATTCAGACATGCTATCCTTGGATAAGGCAAGCTTGAAACTATACCAGGCCGAAAGCAATTCAACCCTTGGATAGGGTTGTTTAATGTGCTTGATCTGCAGTACTTACAGAGGATAGTGAATAAACTAGACTTTTTTTTGGTCCCCTAGAAGTTTCTGATCTGCATAGTTGCTGTACTATAGATGGTAGCATAAAAATTATGTACCTTGATTTATATTGTTTTATCTAGTTTAGAAGTTGTTTGCATATGGAAAATATAACTGTGGTCATCAGTACATCATTATCTATCAGTAAATAATAATAAATGCTATTCTTTCCCGTTCTTCAACAAATGTTGTTTAAGTTATTACTCTCTGTGGCATATTGGTCGGCATTTACGATAACAAAAATAATATGAAGCATATTCCATCTTTTTTTTTTTTTTTTAGCTTGTTAACCAGAGAAGAATCAGGAAGAATCATGATGCAAAGTGGCCTCTGTGTCAACGAATGTCTCACATTTAAATTTCTCAGCAGCTTAGAAAAGTGGAGAGTCACTTCTAACTGAAACTGGCCTTGGAGGCTTCATGGAGGTAAGCCCCAGAAACTACTTCAAATATAGTTTTGTGTATGTGCAGGCTTGAAAAGTCTGAGCAAAGCCCGAAGAGCTTATGGGATTCCTTTCTTCCACCTTTCCTTTGTGAAGTCCTCTTTTCTTGAAATGCCCCCTCTCCATCTAAGGCATCAGGCCTAACCATTCATTGTTCACTTATTATCAGTTTGGATTATGACTAATGATTAAGCTATATTAAGATGAGCAGAACAGACCTTCAAATTCTGATATGAATGAAGTGAAATCAAGCAAATGTAGGCATTATCTTGGTGCTCTCTTGTCACTAAGTTCCAATTTAAGCCTTGGATTCTTAGACCAGCATGTAACCAGGTGGCCACTAGGACATTTTTCTGAAGTCCTAGTTTGTGGTAGAAATTAATACTCATTGTATGCTCTTTCTTAATGTCCTCAAATACTATTTTACCCATAGAATATAATTAGAGCATTTCTGTCAGAATTGTCATATTACTTGAAGTTTAGCTTTTCAACAGTCCTGCCACATGTACTATTATTTTAAGGATACAAATGGCAAATGGATTGTTATTATGCTGGAGATGTGTGTGTGTGTGTGTGGGGGGGTGTGATTCTTCCACCCCCAAAGAGGTGACTTCTATAAAGGGAAAGAAAATAAAAATTTCATAGGGTGTAGGGCAGAGCAAACGCTCATCACAGACTCATCTGACAAGTCTCCTTCAAGAGCCTGTCCACAGATTGAAGATTCACTCTTTACTCAATTTGCATCCTCGGTCCAATAAATGTTTTATGACCTCCCTCTATGAGCATTCACGGCCAGAAGGAGGTAATGCAAAATTGATCTGTATATTAAAACTGCTGAGCCAAGCGGACTTGCTCCTGGAATTACACTGATTATGTGTGTGTGATTCAACAGGCCCTATTGAAACACCACAGCATCTGAAAAAGACACCCATCAGCTGCATTTTTTATAACAACAGTTTTTGTCTTTTTTTACTCCCTTAACCCTCTGGACCAACTCTTATATTCTCATCTTTAACACCCCTTTAGGCTCATGAATAGCAATAAACGTATTCAGGAGAGATGATACCTCACTATTATATTCAGCAATATATTATCTGTAGGACAAAAAGAAAGACATGAGCCTTGGAATCAAGCACAGAGGGGCTAGGATGGTAACCTCACTATTTATTTGTTATGTGGTTTTGAGAAAATTATTGTACCTGTAGCCCTTATATTACTATTCAAAAGCACAGATAATAAAGCATACCACCATGCACTGATGCATATGTGAGTAATATGATTCGGCCTCCGCTGCCTGTGAATATAAAATGGGGCCCAATTCACTTAGCATCCAGCTTATCATAGGGTGAGGTAAAATTGGTGTGAGAGGACCTTTAAAACATTCTCAATTATTTTGGAAGTGTTGCCAGGCATTTTCTTACACTGGGCCTCAGCCAGCTTCTCCATTTTTTTTTTTTCTTTTCTGAGAAGCTCCAAAAGTACTTATTTATTCACCAACAGTTCTTAATGGATCTTCATTTTGTGTAAGGATGCTTTTCTCTTATGTGAGTTTAATGATGAATGGGACAAGTGGAGTCCTTGCTTTCAGGGAGCTCCTAAACAATGACAGATAAAAGTTAGGGATTTAAGCCAAATGTGTTAGTAATTACAGAGCAAACTTGTAGAAACACAGTGGCAAGGTAGTTCAGCCTTAATATTTGAGGCGAAATGGTAATCCTGTCAAACTGCCTTCTCAATATTTGTGATTATTCCCACAAATTTTCATTGTTCTCAACTTTTGACAAAGGAGCTTCTTCTCCCTCCCCCTCTCAGAGGTTATTAGTTAATTTAGAAGACAGATAACTAGTCAAGCTATTGTGTATCAGTAGTTGGGAGTGTTCAGCTGCAGATTTTTCGGTTATTTGAATAAACTTTCCCACATCGGGGACTCAGAGAATGTGAAGGAGAAGCAGACTGAAAGAACATAAGAACATACACATAGCAGGGAATGCTATGAAATGCTGACTTGTAGACATGAAAGCTACGTGCCCACCAACAGTAATTGTGGTTGTCTGCAGAAGAACAAGTCAGTCAAATTTCAAACATGAGACTCAAACACTCAGTGGCCTGCCCACTGCCAAACCACGCTGCGTTGGTGAGGGGGCAGCCCACAGCCATGCTGCATGGGCAGAATGTAACAGCCAGGGTCCCAGCATACATTTATAAATATGCATATGTCATAATGAAACCTATTACCTTAAGAAACTGATATGCACTAACAAGAATATAAAGACACACAAATAGAATACATGTGATGGAGTCACAAACTGAAGATGACCCAAGGAAGGCCATTCACATAAAAAGGAGCAGAAAATGCAAAGTTCTGAGAATGATCTACCAACTTAGACCAATTTAAAGAATGGATATACGGTTAAATGGTAAGAATGAGACAGCGTTTTACATAAGTGGGCTGAGAGGCTCTCTGGGGCTTCTGTGATCTTCAGAACAGGCAGACTCATTAGCATGACAGGCAGATACCTACATGCCAAACATATGGCTTACATTTTTAGATTGTAGTTCTGGCTCCTGTATGGGCTTTGTTGAAGTGTCTGATGAAATAAGAAAAAAATAGGAGATGCTCCAAAGACTTTCATTCAGTGACAGATACTGGCTACTGCATGAGAGCAAGCTGATGATACAGAAGAAGGGAAATCATTGTTAGAGTAATGTGTTGAGAAGACACGTCTATGACGAATATAAAGAATAGGTGCCTTCCCTGGCTTTTCATGGCTAAAGCCTTATCGGCACTCAGAGGACTACCTCCTGATATTTGCAGAAAAGGAGTTTTTGATCCTGTAGCTCCTGTATATGACTGTCTGTGAGGAGCTGAGCTATAAAACCAATGTAGCCTCTATGCCTTGCTTGGAACTTGTAAACTTGCAATAGACTCTGGACTTGCAACACAGCTGTATCAGACAGTTTCTGCCAGGACAAGTGTGTAGGTGGGAGATAGATTTCTGGTGTTGCTTGCTCTACCATCCTCCCAGAATCCATTCTCTACCTCATTTTAGGGATCATCGATGAAGATAACTCTTGAACAGTGGCATGGCTAAGATAATGGTGTAATGGAATTTTGGGATCATCTCTAAATAACCGTATATGTAGCACATTGATGCTCTGGTTAGAACACAAATGTTAATGCTTGTTGTAATGTGTAATGCAGTCTTTAGTTTTTGTCCTTCCCAGTTCTATACTCTCTGTCTTGGTAGTTAAAAATTTTTTTTATTGAGCTGAGCAGTGGTGACACACTCCTTTAATCAGCACTTGGGAGGCACAGGCAGGTGGTTTTCTGAGTTCGAGGACAGCCTGGTCTACAAATGAGTTCTAGGACAGCCAGGGCTATACAGAGAAACCTTGTCTCAAAAGAACAAAAACAAAAAACAAAAAAGTTCATTGGTCAACAATATTGTCTTAATCTACATTCATCCCAGAAATGTGGTTTGCAGATATACAGCTTTTATGTAGAATAATTATAGATAAAATTCAGAATGTTCAGTGTTGTATTTTTCCAATAGCAAGATATGTTCATTTCAGCTTTTTATTTTGTACAATTATGACTCATTTAAGATATTTTCTACAAAACAAGATATACCTGCTCCTTCTCACAAAGCATTTGAGATTGCCATCGCTGACAAGCATTATCATTTTTTAGTTAAAGTTGTCATAGGTCTAAAGGACAGCATAGATTTGAGGAACAGCCAACATACTTTGCCAAATCAATCTGAGAGACCACATATATAATATACCTTCAGTAAAAAAAGATCTCAGATTTTCAGATTTAAAATTATATCCCAGGGAAATAGAGAATTGTGTTGTAAGTGAATCAGATACTATTATTATACCTAGGTTATGGGTAGGTACCTAAGGAGCAAGTACATTTTCTGTACATAATTTTAACTACAATAGTATTTAAAATGCAAAAATGAGTTACCTTAATATGCATTACTATTAGTGAAAGTAACTAAACTTACCTTATGGACTATAGTTTTGAATCTATCATTCCCTCTCCTGACACTTATTGTCCCAATTTGTTAAAAATTGACACTTTGTGTTAGATGAATTAATCTTTAAATGTTCCCAAAGGAATTATTTGTAATACTTGTCCAATTTGGCTTCCTGCATATGTTGAAAACAATTGACTTTAGCAGCAAATTTTTATTACATAATTGTATTAAAAATGTATTGCTTGCTATGTTAAGATTCCAGTTTAGTTAAATGACTTCACTGGGTTAAGTTATAGTAAGGGCAGAAAAAGAGAGAGGAGAAAAGGAAAGAAAAGTATTTTGTAAAATAATAGCAACACCCACCCCAATATATTTGCGGATGGTCACATAGATAAGTACTGTAATGAAAATCAAATCAGGAAGTGATATGTGTACTTATGAGTTGGGGACAGAGATGTGGCTGAGCACATCACTGGAATGGAGCCACATCTGCCAAACTGAGTTCATTCCTTGGATCCACATGGTAGAAAATGAGAGCTGACTCATATAGCTTGTCATTTCATACACACACACACACACACACACACACACACACACACACACACACTAAAATTCAATATCATTTTTTATTTTACAGTAATAGTTTGAGGAAAATAAGAGAATCTTTATTTTATTTTATAAACACAAGGATTGTAGGAATTAGTGAAACTAGATAGGGCAACACATTCACAGCCAAATTGTACATTGTTTTTTATTTCATGAAACAGAATTTCTTTTTGTGAGCTAGACAGGACTCTGAACAATCCGAATAGACTAGGCAGAAGTTCAAGTTGAAACCTTCAGCCTTACAATTTGGAATTCTGGTATTGCACATGGAAGCCACCAATGATGAAAAAAAAATCAGTTGCACAATTCTCTTATTTTTTCTTTTCTTTTACTCATTGCTTAAGGTGTTATTATATCCCAATCCTGTCCAAAACTATCTTTAGTCTACATTGTCACAATGTTGGAATCATCAAACTCAAATGCATAGACACCTGCTTTATATGGGAACTCTACAACAAGTCCAGCAGAGCTAACCAACCTGAAACCTCAGAGGTTCTCAGAATCTGAACCACCAACCAAGACCAAAAGCTGTAGCAGATGTGCAGCTTCATTTCCTGTGGGTCCTGAACAACTAGAATGGGAACTATCCCAAGAGCTGTTGCCTGTATATGGAATATGTCTTCCTAGCCTTGTTTGGCCTCAGTGGGAAAGGATGAACCTAGCCTTGAAGAGACTTGAAGTGCCAGAGTGGGGGGGATACCCACATGGGGCCCCCATCTGCTCAGAAGAGAAGGGGATGGGAAGGTGTGGAAAGGATTGTGGGAAGGGGTGACCTGGAGGGGGGGGCAGTGAGCAGGATGTAAAGTAAATATGTAAAATTAAATTTAAAAAGAACACTATTAAAAATAGCCAGAGCAATATGTCTTCACCAAAGTTTTAGCTATCCCACCAGGAATATTCCAGCATAGCTGACACATAAGAAAATGACCTAAAACCAAGTATATAAAGATGATAGAAACCCTTAAAGATAAAATAAGTAAATGCCTTAAAGGAATCCAGGACCACAGAAACAATCAATTGGAGAAAATGAATAAATTTTCAAAGATAGCCAAGAAACTACAGACAGTTGAAGAAAAAAGGATAAAACTGTCCAAGACACTACAGTGTTCTAGACAAAGTCAACACATGCAAGCAATCTAAATGTGTGACTAGTGAGTTGGATGGGCAGAGAAAGCATGGCAATATACATTGTAGAATGCCATAAACCCTAAAAATAAAGGGAATTCTGCTAATTTTGGCAACATGAACGAGACTGTAGGACACTGTAATATATAGGGCAGACACAGAACAACACATACAGCATTAAAATACTTGTCCAATAAATATTAAACAGTTAAATTTACCGAACCTTTTGGGAAGAGTATTTGGTATGAACTGGGGGGGGGGGGGGGGAGATGAACTCCTGTATCTGTTAAAGGTAAAAAGAATTTGCTGAAGGAAACAAGTCTTGAGATGCACTGTATGACAGAATGCCTATGTGAAAAATGTTCTACTATACAAAGTTTGTAAATAAGGTAGGCTTTATACAATATAATATATCACCATCATTTCCGTACTAAGCAAAAGAGGGAGCACAAGAGGAAGTTTTGGAGGCGACACGTTTTGAGTAGATTGAAGCAACATTGTCATAGCTGTATAGACATGTGCAAGCTCACCTAGATAGGGACATTACTGATATCTAAAGAAACTCGTCAAAGTGTTTACATTCTTCCTGAAAAATCTACAATGTAGATCAATACGTGCGACCACTGGACAGAGAAGACTGTTTCGGTACCCCAAATAATAACATTAAAATAACAGAAAATTAAAGCATATTGATATCACATGTCTACAATATAAAGGCAATATAAATTTTGTAATGGAATTTTGCTTCTTATTAACTTTCTCAGATTAAATTTATAGAGTTTTGGCTTATCTTTCCCATTATTCTTATTGGACTTAAAGAATTTTTCTTCCATTTTTGGGATATCCCGTATGATTTTCATGATAACATTTACATCTGTACCAAAGTCTCACATGCTTGAAGACGATCTCCATCTACCCTCCACGTGGCACTTGCTGTAACTCTACGGTTGAAATTCTGTAACCACATGATAATTTACATTATTCTACTCTTTCCCATCCATAGGCAGTGTGCTTCTCTTTCTTAACACCAATTATTTTTTTATCCTTCATTGGTTGCGAATGCATGCTTCAGATTTTGTAGATTTTCAAAGTTCTCTATTAAAAATACAAGCTAGTATCTGTCTAATAGTCTTTATACTATGTATTTGTGTGTGCCTGTAATCTCAGCACATGGAAGATAGATTCAGTAAAATCAGGAGTTCAAAGTATATTATAACATTGAGGACAGCCTTGATTACATGAATACCTGCCTCTCCAAAAAAAAAAAAAAAACCAAAACCAAATAGTGATAATAATAGAAGAATCTAATATCATTTTTTTTTTTGGAAAATAACTCCAAACAAAATTATGAGCCTTAATATGGAGCCAACATTCAGGTAAATATTGCAAGGATTTTGTTGACTATCAGCAAATATCCTATTGTGTTTGAAATGAACTCACTCCACAACTGACATAAACAGTGTTGACACTTGGATACAAAATGGTCTCAAAAATCTAACTGTCAATATGAATGGGTAGTGATGCTATAAGGGGCTGCAACCTTACTTCTGAGCATGCTTCTTAGGAATTATCATCATCATGTAGTTATGCAACTATGTTTTGTCTCTGAATCACTGCAAATACTTAAGACAGGTGTATACTTCAGAATTCTGTTTACTTTTTACATGAGGTAGTTTTCACTTATTTTTGCCTGAGGAATTTCATACATGTATATAAAAATTCTGTATAAAAATCTAAATCATACTGCTAACCCAAGAAATTTAAGGTATCATCTATAAATGTATGCTTTTTAAATATACAGAAATGTTAGAGTGTGACACTCTATATATTCATTATAGGTAAAACTGATGAACAGAAAATGAAAATGTAGCACATGTGACAGTGGCATTATTCAGTCACTAGGAATAAGGTAGTGTCATATGAGGGAAAACGGACAGAATTGGAGATCACCATGTGAAGAAAATTAAGCCACAGTAAAAAATGAGCAGCATGGTTTCTCTATGTTGCATTTCAAGGGGAGTCGTGAAAACAGGAGGAAGATGAATTGGGAACAGAAAGGAGTCACTGTAAATAGAACAAGAATAAGTGTGTGTGACAGAGGGTAAATGACAGTCACCATACCATACCTATACATGTAAACAGGACATAGGAAAAAACATGTTTTTTGCACAATGAATATATCTTATCCAAACAAAACACTTAAAATAATGTTTCAATTCATAGTCACTTATATTTCGGAACGTACATGCACGCAGTACAGTAGTGTACATTTGCTCACAAAGCAATGGACAACACATGTTTGCTGTTCTTATCATACTGCTTGCGTACTTCTAAGCCTCAGCTGTGAAACTAGAATTTACTTTGAACTTTTCCAATTGAGATATTTACATGAAAATTACTATAAAGAGTTTCATTTATGAGCTTATTTGTATTGATTTGTATTGATGAGCTAGGCTTTATGAAACTATTTTTAAACCCTTTTTATTAGTATAACCACTATTCTAAATTTGGAACAGGATATAGTTATCTCCCACTTCTTTTTTCATTAAGGTGAAATTTGGAAATGTTAACTGAGTATTTGCTACGTGTAGAATGTTTCTGTCCCTTGCTTATTATGACTACTGAATGTCATGTTCGCTCTGTAGTTGTATGATTGAACCAATGGCCTTGCTTCCTAAATATTTAAGTGTGACATGTAGAATCAACAACTATTCTTATGTGATTCAGGAAGAAAATTGTTCTATGCTGTGTTTGTGATTTTTCTATAACTTTCAAATTGGATAACAAAAGGAAATAAACAAACTTTGCTTGGTATGTTTGGGCTTGAGCAGCTGAATTCAACTTTCAGAACCCTCACTTACTTCATATATAAGGTGAGGATATTCATATACTTAACATTGTTTTAAGGATTACTGTTATAAGGCAATGATAAAGTCATGATTTCTTATTTTATTTCTTGGCCTATAATTTGTTTCTGTTCACTTACTTTGATGTTCAAATTGTCTCATATTCACCAGTGGAAGCCCTGTCAAATCAAAAGTCTGTTTTCTCAATATCTTTGTGGTGCTAGCATTTTAGAATAGAATTAGAAAAATCTTTAAATTTGATCAGTCTAGTAGGCTACAGAAAAGTAAACTTTGCACAAAAGTATTTTCAGACACATCAGATTAAATATCCAAATAGTGGGCAATAACACAAAAACTATTAGAACCTTCTAAAAAGCCACCTCATCGTTGAGGTTTCTGCAGCTGTAGGAGGTGTCTGTGAGAGCAAGCACCTGAACAGGGGCCTCAGGTGTTGTTTGCTCTATTCATAGGTAGTAGTTAGGATAGCCTGATTTAAAAGTAAATAAATAAATAAACAAAACTTCCACCTTACTTGTTTCAAAATTTTAATCTGACCCTGAAGGAAGAACATGGGTAGGAAGGAGAGATGAAATTAACAGACATAGGTGGCAGAGACATATGATTTGCCTCTACTGACAAGCATTTCCAGTAGAATTTTTCGAAGGATTGAGGAGCATAGACATAGGGAAGAAATCAAGTAATGCCATGATTTGTGGCAGAGACTCATAGAAAGGAATGGCAGTCCAAAGCCCTAGGGAACTCTTGGTAGTAGGCCATGCCTGGCGTTTATCCCAGTCTACAGTAATGAATCTGGGATTTCCTCAGTCCCCTAGTTCCCACTGCTGTATCTCTTGGATACAGCAGAGCATGAAGGTCCAGCACTCTGAGCGCCGCCTCAGGATAGAATGAAAAACAGGAGGTGTGTGCATGGGAAAGATGGAGGCAGATGTAGTATGAGCAGAAAAGGAATGGTAACAAGGTCCGAGGTACAGTGTAGGGTCGGGGGCACGATGCTGTGAATGCAGCCTTTGGAGAGAGATTATGACACTGAACATCACATACTGTTCTCAACCTCATTTGGCACCTTTATCTTCTACTTCTTTTTTTAGTCCTCTATCCATTATACCTATTTCCCTTACACATAGCATTAGCTACAGGAGGAGCCCTGCTTGTAGCTTGAGAATGGAGAATTCCTAACTCCCTGAGGGATCCAGAAAACCTGTGTTAACATGAGGAATGTGTAGTGTTTTTCTAGATTTAGAACTCCAAATCTCAGAAACTAGGGAAGCTGGTTTGCAACTTATACAATGGCTTGGCTTCCCCATACTTAGAGAAAACAAAATGTGATAGAAACAAAACTAAACTTATTACTGACTCTCTGTCCTTCAGGGCAGCAACATATTCTGTAGTCTTGACTTCAGTCAGCTCACCATTGACTTTCTTGTGCCCTGACAATGAGTCCTGGGAAGATGCTCACCTATTGGGAGGGAATGGTTTGTAGGACTCCAACCTGTAGGTATCAGGGATGCTCTACTAGAATCTGACTGTTTCTTCTGGAGATAACTTTTTTTGACACACCAGTTTTATAGCCCTGTAAACTGAAATTAGGTAAAGCTTTCTGGTCTCCTGTAGGCTGTAACTTGTCAAACAGACAAAAGCACTAAGCGAAGGTGTGAAGAACAACTTTACATTTTTATCACAGTTTTCACAACCGTTCTATCTGGAGGCATTTCTCAGGAAGTTGCAACTTCTCCTATAGATTCTGTTGGAGTGTGAATTTTGAAACCTAGTTCTGACCTTCTCAAGTTTGCTTGATGTGGGAGACTCTAAAAATGGCTTAATTCAGACTTTTCCTTTCTTTTTAAATACTCATTTAGATTTCTTTGAGATTTTATATGTATATCTAAACAAACATATAACTATATATTCAGTATCTAACTGAATATTTAACATTGTATCAGCTACAATAAGTATCTAATAACATAATTGGTAAGATGAGAAAAATGATAATGGCTTTGAATTCACCTTTGCCACTGACTGGGTTTACTTTCAGGTCCCTTTATATATAAAGTAGTAATTATGTATCTTCTACCTTAGTTGTTACATATAGAAATAATGCCTTCTACTCAATATTTAATTTCATATAAAATCTTCTTGCAGTAAGTAATTCAGTTATTCATGCCCAGTACTGCTGTGGAGTCATGAAAATAGTACTTTGTTGATATCCTCCAAAAATTTTAAAGAAAGAAAATAACTGTTGTTCAAGTTTGTTCTTGTCAAGTCAAGAAGACAAGAACAAATACCTATTTGCCCCAAATAGGGTGCTAATGACAGACCCAAGAATCCCATTCAAGTCTAACTTTAGGAGCTAGTGGTTTCATTAGAATTATTTTCAGGAAAAATTTTGAGGGGTTGCTTATAGCATGGATGAACCAAAAACAGTTGTATCACCGAAAATCCCACCACTACGTGGTGACTACGCATGAAACTGCATCCCTGGAGCTCTTTCTGTAAATCTCTTTGTTACAGTCATCACCTCTTATTTTACGATGGAGAAGAGCCTTGTGGATCTTGTAAGTCTCAAAAACTTTATGTTCTTTAGAAATAAAACACACTTAAAAAAATTACTGTGACAAATCCAATGTTAGTATTTTATCTAGGCTCTGCCCCACAGTTACCTGGCAACAGCTAGGTATGCCTGACTCGCTATAAAAGGAGCTGCTTGCCCCCTCCTCTCTCTCTTTCTTTTTTGTTCCTGCTCTGTCCCTTTGCTTACACAACACTCAGTGTTCTAGGCAGCAGACTTGTTCTAGATTTTTGCTGAGAATGTGTGGACATGGACACTTTTGACCCCAGGCCTGGGCACTAGGGAGCAGTTACCCTTGCCGGGGTGGATGATGGTGTGGGAGGTGGGGGAGGATGGCCTTCAAGTCTCTCAAAGCTCTCAGTAGAACCTTGCACACGCACATCGTGGTTTTCAAAGAAGGGTGTTCCCAATGAAGAGCATGCTTTCTGCCAGACTGCATAGCCTTTCTGAGCCTCCTCTATGAGGAGGAAGGCTACCCTTGCACGCTTCTGGGGAGCCTTGTGTTAATTTTTGAGGAATTTGAATTCTGGACTTGACTATTATTAGCAGCTGTGTTAAATGCAATTTTACTTTTTCTATTTATTTTCACATTGATAAAAATTGTAAAACAATAAAACAAAAACCAATTTAAAACATTTTCTTTGAAACTTGTAAATGGTCTACTTCTGGTCCTCAGAAGTTTCCTTTATTTATTCATTTTTCTTCAGTCGTAACCAATGTCCTTCTTGAAAGGGAGACTCCATTTTGAGGGAATTACCACTGAGCAATGCAGAAACAGGTGTGAACATTTTGAAAAGGTCTAAATGAATATTAAAATACGTCCATTGGAGGTAGTGTGGGCAAGGAGACCATCACTGATGAGAACATCATTTGGGTCTTTAATGTGCTCCAGGTTATCAGTATAAATCTTACAAAATTAGAGTACACTTGAGACCTAAAAGGAAGGCATATGGTCAGATCATAAGGACCATGGCGTTCATAGAAGTGCTTAGGAAATTAAGCCAGTGCTAATGAACTCAGCTCAGGAACTTTGCGAAGGTGTTGGAACAATTGCCCCTCTGGAAGGGAGAGGCTAATTAACATTCCTCAGACCTCAGGGTGGGAACAAACCTGTGGTGGGAACACGTTCCACAGAGCAGACCTTTGCTCGCCTTCAGACAAGGGAAGTCTTTGCCACCTCATTCCCTGACGACCAATCAGTATAAAATGTCACACTGTTCTGCAAATCACACTGTGTCTAGTGGCTGCTGCCCTGAAAATTGTGTAAAAGCTCACTGAACAAGCTGTACAGGGTCACCTCCTCTCCTTAGGGTTTGGGACGACCCAGTGCACTGGAACAATAAAAATCCTCTTGCTTTTTGTATCGATCAGGATCCTCGTGGTTCACTCAGGGGGTCTCTGGTAAGCTAAGACTGGACAGGGTCTTACACTGGAGTTTTGCAGTGGAAGGAAGGAAGTTTGTTGGGATTTTTCTGCGAAGAGGCACATGGATTTTCAAGAAACTCAGAGTAACAAGAAAGTGACAGGGTCTGTATTTGATTGTTCTAGATTACTGTATAATTTGAAAGAAAGACAGATCATAGAGTAAGAAATCAGAATGACTGTGGCTGATGGTGGCTCACTGAGAGGTGACATTGCCTGTCTACTAATGTAAGTCTGGTAAGAAGAGGTCAGATGTGAAAGATCTTTTGGAGGGGCCATTTACCAGGTTGCATATGGAGGGAAATATATCAAAACTTCAGGACATCACGTGGTCTAAAGAGAAGAAGGAAACCAGGACTATAACCTCTTAATTGTAGTGTGGGTAGGGGATAATTATACATTTGTGAAACATACTAGATATTTTCATGGACTATACTTCACACTGGGTAGAAATATAAAATTCATTTGGGTTGATTATACAAGTATGAAATTTAAAACAGGAATTTTGAGTAATATTTGAAATAAAAATATTTAAAATTAAATATGAGTTACATGGAAGAAAATTTAAAGTCAAATAGCTAACATTTATAGAAAATTTAAAATATTAAGTTCAGTTCTTATAAGTTAATACACTAGGATGTTTAAACTTCTCCACAATCTAACCAGATATGGTGACCCTGATTCACAAGATAAGTGTACTGAAACATAAGCAGTTATATAAGGCTGTTCAATGCCTATGATGTGCAGCCAGCTCCATCCCTAGGAGCCTGACTGCAGAAACTATGTTGTTAAATTGTGATTTTTTTTTTTACAGGTTTTCAACATAAGGTAGAATGACACATTTCATAAATCAAAGTATTAATCAACTTGAGTATATTTAATAAATCTTATAATATTTGCTATCATACACAGAGGGAAACAAAGGCAAACTTCAAGCTAGGAGAATGAATTTTCAACAGTTTAGCCAACAATTAATGCCCACAATTCGAAAAGTCTTAGAATATTAATTTGTAAAAGACAATTGCACAATGAAAGAGCTACACATACATACACAAACAGACACACAGTCAAACACACACACACACATACAGAGAAAGAGAGAGAGAGAGAGAGAGAGAGAGAGAGAGAGAGAGAGAGAGAGAAAGAGGGAGGGAGGGGAAGGGAGGGAGGGAAGAAAGGAAGAAGGGAGAGAGGAAGAGAGAGACAGACAGATACAGACACAGAGAGATAAAGAGAGAGGCAGACATACACACACAAGTGTATATATTTCAGCAGGGAGTATTTTAAGTATTTATAAATTTCTTTTAAGTAGGTATTCTCCTTAGGAAGTATTATACTGACTGTCAATTGCATAATTATTTGACTCAGCAGACTGACAATACCAAATAATCTGATGAGACTGCTTTGGTGATAATATGAAGCAGTTCACACTGTACATGGGATGTAAGCTGAAGTAATTGCTTATGAAAATGATTCGATATTATCTACTATACTTGAAGATGTACGTGCCCCATCCTCCAAACAGCACCATTAAGCATTTGGCTTGCAAAGACTTAAGTATGCTTACCCAAATATACATATGAATTTTTTATAGTAGATTACATTTTTAAAAGGAACATAAAAAGGTACCAAATTTAGAAATACTTAAAGTGCTCACTGCTTTGAGACTTGTATTAGTGTGATGGAAGGTTCCATTTTCACTGTTGTTATATTGTCAATCTTCTGTTCTGTCTTGGTGGATTGTTTAAGGTACAATATATAAAACAATCTAGTATTTGAAAAATACTATTTTTTTTATATTTGCTAATATTTTGTATGATGTCTTTGACTGTGAATGATGATGGGTGACAGATTGCTACAAAAATGTGATAAGGAAAAAATTGTGGAAAAGATGTTCTAGGAGTTGAAAAATAAGAACAATGGACAAGATAATACATCTCTACAAAGAAACACAGGACTCAAATAGTCCTAAGTAAATTAGATGAAGACCCACGATTATGCTTCTCATGCTTGTTTTCTATACTTCACTTTCAGAATCACAATTGCAATTGTTTCTGTGATTTCAATGACCTTTAGAATTCCTGGGTGAGGAGGAATTTATTTAAGGGTGCCACCACTTTAGGTCTCACATATTCTACACTTAAAATTATACAACAGGTTATATGGGAATACATATGTACATGTTTATGAACATATGCATGTGAAAACAAATGGATGAAAAGAGACCAGAGCAATCGTGATAAAAACTGCATGGTATTGGTACAGTGACAGGCAGGTTGATCAATGGAACAGAATTGAAGACCCAGAAATAAACCCATGCACCTATAGTCACTTGATCTTTGACAAAGGAGCTAACACCATACAGTGGAAAAAAGACAGCATTTTCAACAGATGGTGCTGGCTCAACTGGCGGTCAACATGTAGAAAAATGCAAATCGACTCATTCCTTTCGCCTTGTACAAAGCTCAAATCCAAGTGGATCAGGGGCCTCCACATCAAACCAGATACATTGAAACTAATAGAAAGTAAAGTGGGGGAAGAACCTCGAGCAAATAGGCACAGGGGAAAATTTCCTGAAGAGAACCTCAATAGCTTCTGCTCTAAGATCAAGAATTGACAAATGGGACCTCATAAAGTTGCAAAGCTTCTGTAAGGCAAAAGACACAGTCAATAGGACAAATGGCAACCAACAAATTGGGAAAAGATCTTGACCAACCCTATATCTGATAGAGGGCTAATATCCAATGTATACAAAGAACTCATGAAGTCAGTCTCCAGAGAACCAAACAACCCTATTAAAAAATGGGGCATAGAGCTAAACAAAGAATTCTCTACTGATGAACACCAAATGGCTGAGAAACACCTAAAGAAATGTTCAACATCCTTAGTCATCAGGGAAATGCAAATCAAAACAACTCTGAGATTCCACCTCACACCAGTCAGATTGGCTAGGATAAAAGACTCAGGTGACAGCAGATGCTGGAGAGGTTGCAGAGAAATAGGAACACTCCTTCATTGCTGGTGGGATTGCAAATTGGTACAAACACTCTGGAAATCAGTGTGGCGTTTCCTCCGGAAATTGGACATAGTTCTACCAGAGGACCCAGCCATACCACTCCTGGGCATATACCCACAAGATGCTCCAACATGTAATAAGGACACATGCTCCTCCATGTTCATAGCAGCCTTATTTATAATAGCCAGAAAGTGGAAACAACCCAGATGTCCCTCAACAGAGGAATGGATACAGAAAGTGTGATACATTGGATATTAGCCCTCTATCAGATACAGGGTTGGTAAAGATCTTTTCCCAATTTGTTGGTTGGCATTTTGTCTGGAAATTGGACATAGTTCTACCAGAGGACCCAGCTATACTACTCCTGGGCATATACCCAGAAAATGCTCCAACATGTAATAAGGACACATCCTCCACCATGTTCATAGCAGCTTTATTTATAATAGCCAGAAACTGGAAACAACCCAGATGTCCCTCAACAGAGGAATGGATACAGAAACTGTGCTACATCTACACAATGGAGTACTACTCAGCTATTAAAAACAATGAATTTATGAAATTCTTAGGGAAATGGATGGATCTGGAGAGTATCATCCTGAGTGAGGTAACCCAATCACAAAAGAACACACATGGTATGCATTCTCTGATAAGTGGTTATTAGCCTAGAAGTTTGGAATACAGGAAGAACAACCCACAAACCACAAGAAACTTAAGAAGAAGGAAGACCAAAAGGTAGACATTTCATTCCTTCTTAAAAAGGGGAACCAAATACCACAGTAGGAGTGGCAGAGATTAACTATGGAGCAGAGACTGAAGGAAGGACAAGCATATAGCTATCTCCTGAGAGGCTCTGACAATACCTGACCAATACAGATGTAGAGGCTCACAGCCATTCATTGAACTGAGTATATGGTCCCCAATGAAGGAGTTAGAGAAAGGTTCTATGGAG
>JADRCD010222949.1:0-17729 GCA_019843815.1 Montemys delectorum
CAGACATAAAAGATTGACACAGACAGACTGCAAATCTAACCCAGTTGGTAGATGCAAAGCACTGCATTCTGCTTCCAGTGCTGCAAAAAGTGAGTGTGGTGACATAACACCTGTCATCTCAAACATAAGGACTCAGCACTTGGGAGCTGGTACAGGAGGATGAGAACTCAGCACTCAGGAGATGGAGCATGAGGGTCAGAATTCTAAAGTCATCATGTCCAAGGTATGGACATTTATCCAAATATCCAATATAGGACATTTAAGTCATGTTTAGGGCAATGGTTGTTTAATAAGAAGAGAAACTATAAAGTTTGGAAGGCTCTGGGTGGTAGGTGGTACATACAACTTAGATCTGTCCATTTTAGAAAGACTTCAAGCAAGCTAGACAAATGTTCATCTGTGATACAGAGGATTGCTTGGAGTAGATTCCTTCCTGATGGATGGAAGTGGCAAGAGTCCATCTGTAGGAATAGAACTCAATGGAGTAGTACAAGAAGAAGTCCACTGCCAGATTAGATGCCTCCTCTCCCACTGAGGCCAGACAAGGCAGCCTTCTGCTACATATGTGCCAGGGACAAAGCCCAAGTCCATGTGTGATGCCTGGTTGGTGGCTTAGTCTATGGAAACTCCCAGGGTTCCAGGTTAGTTGATACTCTTGTTCTTCTTATGAGGTTGCCATTACCTTCAGCTCCATCAATCCTTTTCCTAACTCTTCTATAGGATTCCCCAACCTTGGTCCAATGATTGGCTGTAAGTATCTGCATCTGTCTCAGTCAACTGTTGGTAAAGCATTTCAGTGGACAGCAATGCTAGTCTCCTGTCTGTAAGCACAACATGGAATGAGTAATAGTGTCAGTGTTTGGTACCTGTGCATGACCAACCTGTTGGGTTGGTCACTGGATGGCCTTTCTTCAATTTCTGCTCCAGTTGTGTCTCAACATTTCTCTTAGACAAGAACAATTCTGGGTCAAAAACCTTGAAGGTAATTTGATTACCCCATCCCTCCACTGGAGGCCCTGTCTATCTATTGGAGATGGTCTCTTCAAATGCCATCTCCCACACTAATGGGCATTTCAGCCAAGGTCATCTCCATTGAGTCCTGGTAGCCTCTCACATCCCAGGTCTCTAGGACTTTCTAAAGGTTCACCCCCGCCCCTCTCACAGTTGCATATTTCCATTTATTCTCCTGGCCCTCTGGACTTGTCCCCTATCTCCCCCCATACCTGATCTTGTCCTGCCTTTTCCCTCCTCCCTGTCCTCTCCTATTCAGGTCTCCCTATTCCTCTGCCTCCTGTGATTATTTTCTTCCTCCTTCTAAGTGGGACTGAAGCATCCTCACTTAGGCCTTCCTTCTTGTTAAACTTCTCATGGTCTATGAGTTGTATCATGTGTATTCTGTATTAATATCCACTTATCAGTGAATACAGACCATGCATACCATGCATTGATGCTCCAGGGAAGGGGGATGTGTGTGTGAGGTGGGGGTGGGGAATTGAGGTGAGGGGTGGGGGTGTGGAGTATGTCAGTGGGAGAGCACCATGTCAGAGGCAAAGAGGAGTGGGAATGGGGTGAAGAACTCTTGAAGGAGGGCCCTGGTAACAGAGGCAACATTTAGAATGTAAATATATAAAACAATTAAAAAATACAAGAAAATAAAATTCATCTCTTTTAAAAAAATAAAAACATCTATTGCCTATCAGATTTTCTTTTGCTTTCTAACTCTAGAGGACATATAGTCTATCAAGATATAGCAATGGCAAATTTGAGAGAAAAATAAAAATAAAAGTTGTTTCAATTTGTGAATACTTAGTAAGAGTCTGAAATCCCTATATGTATGTATTCATACATATATATGTATATATACATATATATACATATATACACATATTAACATCCAGAATATTTTCAGATAATCTACTTAATACATTACTGGAGAATGTTAAATGCCTTTAGCTAAGAAGAATTTGACATGTTCTAATCAACACAATCGTGCTCAGTGTGTTTGAAGAAATACTCAACAGATTTCATCCCTTCTACTTGACCAAGAAAAATCCTTAAAGAATGAGGATTCTCATCTATTGCTTAGTTTTATTTTAGTTGACTGGTTCAACCTCCTTTTAACCCTCCTTTAGCCCAACATTAGTATTCAAAGGAGAAAATAAAACAAGCAAAAGCACTGAGGACTTGGAAGGTGAAAGGGAGAGTGGCTCTCCCCACAACCCAGAGGCCACTCCTCTTGCTAATTAGTCTGACATGCTAGGAAACTGTGTAGTGTTTTATATTGACAGCTTTTATCTCATAACTATGAGTATTATCATATTTAATAACCTCTTTTGGTATAATAAATATACTTAGAATAAAAGAAAAGATAACCATTTCTGCCCAGTGGTAATAATATCCTAGAGCAAGACTGTGGGCATGTGTGTGAGGAACAAATACAGAAAACGTCTCTCTTGCTTTACAAAGCATGCACTAGATTAACAGAATTGGCTTTATACATGTCCGTTGATTTCCTCTGAATCTAGCCTCTTCCAGCATCTGGTACTCTAAAGCAATTTAAACTCTTCCCATAGCACAGGATATAAGAGTCTCAGCAGGAGCCATAATGAGGAAATCTTAGACTCAGGGGCAAATTCATACTCAGCCTACCCATTTGGTTTGGATGTCTAACAAAGACATAGAAAAACTATAGTAAATATATATTAAGCATATTAATGCATATATATTATTATGTCTATTTGTATTTTATTTGATTCAACCATATACATAAAAAGACATAAAATTAAATTAGAGTATAAGTGTATTTTTTAAGCAAATTGTTCTTTTCTATTTTGAGCACTGGCTCATTTGACTTAAGGGAGGTGAAACTGCCAAACTGAGTCTTCCTTTATCAGTTGTTTGCAAAATTAAATTTACTATGAATTGTACACCTTATACCTGCAAGACACAATGCTAATAAATCAGAAATGGAAAAGAACACAGGTCTACATAAAACTGCCAGTATCTATTCCAAATTCACACAAAAAGTCATTAACTCTAAATGGAGGCATTCCAGAATTAAGGCCTCACAGGTCCCAGAATACTATGTGAGAACAGACATTTGGCCTGCCTGACCTTGAAGGACAATTCTTTCTCAAGTGAGGAAATATGTTGGGCAAACACAAGGGCATAGAGGCATGAAGAAACACATCAGAGTTAAAACAAAGTTATCTTCCTCCTTGAAGAAAAGGCAAGAAGCATTCCAAAGTTGCTCTCTACAGTCTCTGTGAGCTGACTCTTGTGAAGAATGACTGATACACAGTAGAAAAGACTCCCTGTGAAGAATGACTGATACACAGTAGAAAAGACTCCCTGTGAAGAATGACTGATACACAGTAGAAAAGGCTCCCTGTGAAGAATGACTGATACACAGTAGAAAAGGGGCACATAAATTATTAACAAAAGTACTTTTTAAAATTTCTTCATGATTAATAGATAAATACAAAGTTAACTGTGTTTATTTTCAACTTAGAAAATTAGAAAAGAACAATTATTATTGTTCTTATTATTGTACTATGATTTGGCAAAGTTTTGAAGATAGATAGACATTTTAGTTTATTTATCTGAAGGAACAATCATTAGCCTGCAAGGAGATGAGTAACATACATTACTCATCAAGACATTTTTTTCTATAAATAAAACCACTTGTGAAAATTACAAGTCCAGCAATTAAAAAAGCTAAATAAATTACTATTACAAATGGATATTAAGCACTCATTAAAAATATTTAAGGATAGAAATGAATTTTGTAGGAATCATGATATTTTCTCAAAAAAAATTTTTTTCTCCTCTGGTGAACTTTATCAGGGATAGCAAAAGAACACACTAACTCTGAATTTTCTAACCTTGGCAACACCTACATAATAGCAAAATACAAATACACTGACAGCTAAGAAATGTGGGCACAGGTACAGAACATTCTGTTCACATCATTGCTAGGAAGCAGATGTAACTATGCATATTTGTTCTTACTTGCATTTTATGAAACTCTACCATGTCCATTCAATGCTCTTACAATGAGAAAAATTGTTCATCCCAATTGTTCAACAAGAGAGGCCAGGCAGAGCTGTTGTTTCTGTATTAGGACAAGTAAAGTTGCCAGTAAGTAGCTCATCTTCCTTTTGGGAGAGAAACATTTGTAATAGGGAGAGACTTTTAGAGCATCTTAACTCTGATAATAATTATTTGCAGTCTAAAGTCACAATCCAGCCTGTTTTCTGAGTACTCCACCCAGCAGGGCAGTGTGTTGGCTCCCAAGTGAGTGTGTGTGTATGGCCCACATTCAGAACTGAATAAACAGCTTTTTAAATTCACATTATAACCCAATCACAGCCCCCTCCCTCCTCTTTGCCAAGTCTTGCTCCTACAGATCCCCCCATCACCCTCTCCCCTTCTCCTCAGAGAAGAGGAGGCCCCCCTGAACATCTGCACATCTAGTCTCAGCAGGATTAAGTACATTCTCTCCCACTGAGGCCCAACCAGGCAGTCCAGGTAGGGGAAGGGGATCCAACGGCAGGAAACAGAGACAGTTCCCATGCCACTTATTAGGGAATTCACATGAAGATCAAGCTGAAGATTCAACTGCTACACATGGTGTGGGAGCTTGGGGAGGAGGTGCAGTCCTTGCATGTTCTTTGTTGGTTCAACCTCCGTAAGCCCCCATGGGCCCAGGTTAATTGACTCTGTAGATCTTCTTGTGGTGTTCTTGACCTCTCCTGCTCAACTAACTCTAACCCCTAGTCTTCCACAAGGCCCTTCAAGCTCAGCCTAATGTTGGCTGTGGATGTCTGCATCTGTCTCTATATGTTACTGGATGAAGCACCTCAGGAGATAGTTGTGCTAGGTTCCTGTCTGCAAGCATGGCAGAGTATCATTAATGGCATCAGGGGTTGGCTCTCTCCTATGGGATGGATCTCATGTCCAGCCAGTCATTCGTTGGCCATTACCTCAATCTCTGCAACATCTTTATCCCTGCATATCTTGTAGGCAGCACAAATTTGGATTGAAAGTTTTGATTGATTCCCCCCTCCTTCTACTGGAAGTCCTGCCTGGCCACAGGAGATGGTCACTGTAGTCTCTATATCCATAGCTGGTAGGAATCTCAAGTAAGATCACCCCCATAGACTCCCTGTAGCTTCCCTCCCTCAGGTCTACAACTAGTCCCAGAGATCCTCCGCCCAAACTGGTTCCATTCTCACTTCCAGCCCTCTTCCGCCCCTCCCCCTACATGACTGCCATCCCATATCCATCCTCACATCCTTTGCCACTCAGTTCCCTCGCTCCATCCACCTCTGATGACTACTTTGTTTCTTTTTCAGAGTATGATTCACACAACTCCCTTGGGTTCTTTGTATTACCTATTTCTTTGGGTGCATGATTATCCTGCACTTTATGGCTAATGTCCAATTATAAGTGAGTACATGCTATATGTGTCTTTCTGAGACTGTGTTCCCTGATTCAAGATAATATTCTCAAGGTCCATCCATTTACCTGTAACGTTCATGATGTCTTCATTTTTAATAGCTGAATAGTTTTCTATTGTGTAAATGTACCACACTTTCTTTATTGATTCTTTAGTTTAGGGACATCTAGGTTGTTTCCAGTTCCTGGAAATTACAAATAAAGTTGCTCTGAACATAATTGAGCAAATGTCATAGTACAGTGGGGCATCTTTTGGGCAAATTCCCAGGAGTGGTGTATAGTTGGTTCTTGAGGTAGAACTGTTCCCAATTTTCTGAGAAAGAGTCAAATTGATTTTCAAAGTGGTTGTACAAGTTTGAAGTCCCACCATCAGTGGAGGAGTGTTGCCCTTGCTACACATGTTTGCCAGCATGTGCTGTCCTTTGAGTTTTTGATGTTAGCCATTTTGATGGGTATAAGGTAGAATCACAGAGTCATTTTGATTTTCATTTCCCTGATGAATAAGGACATTACATTTCTTTAAGTGCTTCTTGGCCCTTTGAGATTCCTCTGATGAGAACTATCTATTTAGTACTCAATTTTTAATTGAGTTATTTAGCTTATTGATGTCTAACTTCTTGAATTCTTTATATATTTTAGTATTAGACCTCTGTCGGATGGAGGATTCATGAAGATCTTTTCCCAGTCTGTTGGCTGCCATTCTGTACCATTGACAGTTTCCTTTGTCCTACAGAGGTTTTCAATTTCATGAGGTCTCATTTATCAATTTTTGATCTTAGGGCCTGAGCCATTGGTGTTCTTTTCAAGAAGTTGTCTCCTGTACTAATATGTTCAAGGCTATTTCCCACTTTTTCTTCTTTTAGATGTCAAAGTATCACTGTTTGCAGATCATATGATAGTATATATAAGTGATGCCAAAATTTCTACCAGAGAACTCCTCAAGCTGATAATCACCTTCATCAATGTGGCTGGATTGAAAATTAACTGAAAAAAAAAATCAGTAGCCCTCCTTGATATAAACAACAAATGCGCTAAGCAAGAAATCAGTGAAACAACACCTTTCATAACAGCCACAAATAATACAGACTATCTTAGTGTAACTCTAACCAAACAAGTAAAAGACTTGTATGACAAAAACTTCAAGTCTCTGAAGAAATAAATTGAAGAATGTATTTGAAAATAAAAAGATCTTCCATGCTTATGGATAGATAGGAATAACAGTTAAATGGCCATTTTACCAAAAGCAATCTATATACAGATTCAACGAAATCTCCATCAAAATTCTAGGACAAGTTTTTAAAGAACTTGAGAGAAAAATTCCCAGCTTCATATGGAAAAAGTAAAAAAGCTAGAATAGCTAAAACAATCCTGAACAATAAAAGAAGTTCTCCAGCTATCACTATCTCTGATCTCAAGCTATACTACAGAGCAATAATATTAACAACTGCATGGTATTGGTATAGAAACAGACAGTTTGATCAATGCAATGGAGTTAAATTGAAGCCCCTGAAGTAAACCCACCCACCTACAGATGCTTGATTTTTGACAAAGAAGCAAAAACTATACAATGGGAAGAAAGTATCTTCAACAAGTGGTGCTGGTCTAACTGGATGTCTGTATGTAGAAGAGTGAAAATAGACCCATATTTATCACCCTGCACAAAACTCCAGTCCAAGTGGGTCAAAGATTGGATACACTAAATCTAACTGAATAGACAACTTCTAGGAGGTAATTTTTTCAAAAATTTTCTCCTCTGGACCACTTTTCTAGGATAGCAAGAACATACTAATTCTGAATTTTTTAAGTTTGGTAGTACCCAAATATCAGCAAAATACAGATCCAGATCAATTAAATTATGAAAATATACTAAGTTCTGTGACATTATTTTAAAATGTGTCTCAACTGCTGGTCAAATTCCTCATCATTTTTGTCAGTATTCCCAAACTTTATTTATTGTGGGGACACTGGCCTCTCCTGGCAGGAAGTAGGTTCAACATCTAACTAATAAATAAATGTTAAGTTATATACATATCATATGTAGGTGTTAGTAAGGGTTGCTCAAGAGATTACCAAAACATTATAGGATATTGCTGTTGTCCTTAGTTTTCTTCAAAGCTGAATGATAAATATCTACAGCTGAAGACACCATGAACATTCAAGAGGACACTGAGGACCTGAACTGGATCTGACATGAAAGCTTCCTCTATGAGGGCTAAATTGTCTGGTACCTAAGGCACCATGCAAGCTTCCAAGGAAGGGAAGCAACCAATAACCCCACCAGCTATGATGTGTGAGAACCACAGCATCGGTTTGCATGGCACCATAATTCTAAATGTGTAATAGAAACACCCATACCTTTCTAGGAACCAACAACTCTCTAGTTAGACTTAGGGCCCACTTAACGTAAGGAGAAAACACTATGTGTTTTCTTTTACTTGATTAAGTAGAGGTATCCTTAGATAGCTAAGAGTTGAACAAAATACCTTTGCTCATAGGCACTTTGCTTTGTACTATACAAAGTGAGAAAAAAAAATTAGTCCACACAAAAATTCTAGTGAAAGATCTCAGGCAAATTTCAAAGTAAGCGGAAATCACTTGCCCATAACTGCTTTTTGTTTGTTTGTTAGTTTTGTTTCGTGTTTTTCATTTTGTTCTGTTTTGTTTGTTTTACTGCTTGGACAATTTTGCCCTTCTAGAAATGATATAACAACCAATGAAAATTTAAAATTCCAGCACATTTGCTCTGCCAATATACAGCTCCTGTTCCTATACACACACATAGAGACATTACTTTAGATTCTTTTAAACAATGAATAGAGCCAAAAGAAATTGCAGAATAGATGAAGAGCTTAGGAGATATGTTAAAGAGTTTAAAACTGGCTGGGCAATGGTGGTGCAAACCTTTAATCCCAGCACTTTGGAGGTAGAGGCAGGAGGATTTCTGAGTTCGAGGCCAGCCTGGTCTACAGAGTGAGTTCCAGGACAGTCAGGGCTACACAGAGGAACCCTGTCTCCAAAAACCAAACCAAACCAAACCAAACCAAAACAAAACAAATGACTTCATGAAATTCTGAGGCAAATAGATGGAACTTGAAAATATGATCCTGAGTGAGGTATATCTCAGTGATAGAGTAATGGTCTAGCATGTGCAAGGCCTTAGATTCAATCACCACAAGAGAAAAAAGAAAGAAATTAGACATCATCTGTCATCCTGCGTGGCTCAAGCAGAAATGATGAGGTTCAAACCAGATAGGACTGGAATTTTGTTTTATAACTTAGGATTCTCCAATTCATGCACATTATATTCAGGCAACATTCAAACAGTGGTTGCATGTTTTTAAGAGATCTGAATTTGCTATCAGAGTTGTTATTACTAGCTAGAAACAGCAATTCTATACACAAACAAAAGTCTATATTAATAATTTTCTTCTCGTGTTCTGTAGTCCATACATATGTAGAACATAATCCTCTCTGGAAAGTTTGGAAAATTTGGAAGAATAAATTTTTAATTTTGTTAAAAAGGCAAAAAAGATTTTAATGTAGTAATTCCTCCTATGTTCAATGTGTTTAGTTACAGAGTAAAAAGAATCCTTCAAAAAGTGTTAGATTTTTGCAGATTAGGTAAGCTTTAAACTTGGAATCATAAGAAAGACCAAGAAATGAATGTTTAACTATGGAACTTGGATCTGAACACAATCTTTAGAGTCAAACCTCAAAACATTCTTATCTAAAGCATGACTTCATAATTTTACCCCTGCTTTTAATCCCAATACCTGATATTCCTAAATAAATAAATGAATATTGAGCTTATACAAATTATTCAAAACAAAATTATATGTGCTTTGCCTCCACCAGGTCATTGTTGGGCTATTGATAATTCTAATATCCTCCAACATTTCTTATTAGGTATTCAATAATCATCATTATTTGCATAATGTTGAACAGCAAAAGTCACTCTAAGAAAGACATAGAGAGGAACGATTATGTGAAAAAAAAATAGAAAGATCTCATAATTAACTTCTACCTCAAGTAGCTAGGAAATGAGAAAGTCATGCCCCAAAGAAGCAAACTGGCATAAAGGTGATGATAAAGATGAAAGAAAATTGAAAGAAATTAGAAAACATCATTGGAATGGAATTTTTAAACAATCAACAACAACAACAAAAACCTGCATCAATAAAGAGATAGAATTTAATCAGTTTAAATCACTCCAGTACTGATGGTGGAGAATTATACCCCCTAAGCCTAAGACTAAAACAGAATATTAGTAAACAAGCCCAACTAGTGATCATGCCCACCCCACTCACCACGCAAGCATAAAGTAACCAGCTGAAGCACACTGAGATGGTAGATAAGGTAGATAAGCCAGTATGGTTGTGCATACCTTTATTCTCAGGACTCAGGAGGCTAAAATAGGCTGTTCTCTGTGAGTTCAAAGCATTTCTGATTTATATATTAAGTTCCAGATTACCCAGGGTTACATAATGAGACTATGTAACAAACACAGAAAAAGCATGTTTTAAAAGATATTAGAGAAATGACATCTCTAAAGCAAAGGACACATAAACTACTTAAGCCAAAGCTGACATAGATTAAAACATCTGTTAATCCAGCCTTCACTCTAAAATCACAACAATCCTGGAGGAACTGATGTTTCCTCCTGCCCCATTTTCAAGTGTAAATACATTGTCTTTAGTCTCTCTTATACAAGATGTCTGGCTTTCAGCCAAACTCTGGGGACAGAAAAGAAGCAAGTGAAAAACAATGCCATGTAAAGGGACAAAGCAATCAACAAAACCAGACTCAGATGTGACCCAGATGTTTGGAACCACTAGACAGGAAATTTAAAATAATTGTAAATAATATCCTTTTAAAAGTTAGAGGAAAAGTCGAACAATATGTATCGTTTGATCAAGAATGTCAGCAGAGGAATAAAAACTATTAGAGTCAAATGATAATACTTGAAATAAGAAGCATTAATGGAGAAAGGAAGACTGTCTTCAATGGGCAAATCATAGACCTGACATAACTGAGGAGAGAACTGATAAAGTTAAAGAAAGGCCAGTTAGACATTATCCAAAGTAAAGCACAAAGAAAAAAATTATAAAGACTGAAAACAGAACAGTCAACAGCAGTAGGGATAATACTTAACAATCTTCATGTGTAGATTAAGAATCACAGTTGAGCCGGGCGGTGGTGGCGCACGCCTTTAATCCCAGCACTTGGGAGGCAGAGGCAGGCAGATTTCTGAGTTCGAGGCCAGCCTGGTCTAGAGAATGAGTTCCAGGACAGCCAGGGCTACACAGAGAAACCCTGTCCTGAAAAAAAAAAGGAAAAAAAAGAAAGAAAAAAGAAAAAAAAGAATCACAGTTGATGAGAGAGAAGAGGAAGGAGACAGGTCTGGGAAGATAATGGCTGGGAAATGGCCAATGTCAGTTCCAGATGTCAAGCTACAGATTTGCCTCAGAGAACACCAAGATAAAATACCAAACAGAAGAAAATAAAGGTAACTGCTACCTCACCAAGCTAGCAACAAGAAGCAGATGAACATTTGATGGATATGAATTTTAAAAAATCCTGTTCACATACAATTTTAAAAAGACAAACTCTCTAAATTAACAACAGGGCAGAGGGCAGACACATTACAGAAGAAAACAAATAGCTAACCAAAATTATATGAAGAGCTCAGTATCACTAACCACAAAGAAATTAACATGTATTCAATGATGTGAGCAGCAATGGCTAGGGCCACTGCTGTGGAAGAGAACCATTCAGAATTCTCACATCTTACTTACTGAAGTGCAAAATAACATTAGCACGAAAACTTTGCTCATTCTCAACGGGAGTTAAACCTGCATGTGCTCCATGACCCACCACTGCATCCTACGGAAGAATCTTCAGCTTTAATAACAGCCCAAATGTCTTAACACTTAAATAAAAATATGTAATGCAAACCTGAATAGTAATAAAACTATGTAACTAAATACAGATACTAATTTAAGTCAAAGAAGCGTGGTAAGATACTAATACTGTTTCATTATATTTACATGATCTTTAAAACTTACTATACAGTAATAGAAATCAGAAACGATGCAGGGGTGTTGATGGGAAAGGAGTACAAGGAGATCTTTGGAGTGATTGAAATAGTAATCAGGTTGAAGGTAATGCTTACAAAGTTTAAACTCGATTCAACAATTTGTTAATTTTAATTATTAATTTAATAATTACTAATATTTATAATGTTACTGTATGTAAATGAAATCCCAGCCATGTACTATTGACATTAAAAATCAAAAGAAAAACATATATAACCCTTTTTGTAATAGGGTTAATAGCTTTGCTGAAGTTTAATTGACAAATAGAAATAGAATTGTTTAAGCTCTTAAAAATAATCACAGATATAAGTGACCCATACTAATAAACAGAATGTAAATTCTCAGAGTAGATTTTTTTATGTAAATCCAAATCAACTCAACACTGAGAAGTGTACTCAACAGTAGAGTTCAACAGCATGCATATGGTCCTGGGTTCCACCCTCATACCCCAAGTTAATTAGTTACTTTTGCTAGTACAGTATAAAACATGATGCATTCTACTTGTTCCTTTTGACAATACTGTTTCACTAACTCCTGCCTTGCATGTGTCACTTCAATATTTAATTCAGAACTAAATCCTAAACAAGTTTGTACTTGGCACCTAGTAAGCCATGACTAGGAATCAACGTAGTCCAAGAAATAAGACAGAAAGACATGATTTATTCCTTCAGATTAAAGTTAACTATGATGTACAATCAAAATTTGATAACACAGTTGTATAAGTGTGTTTATTCATATAAACCAAGGAGACATACAAGTAGAAATATTTTTCTATCCAAACTAACAGTTTTTGAACACACATATACATAAAATACATTAGTATGTTAGCTATGCCAACACTATTGTTAGCTATACCTACAAAGTAGCAGTAATCTAATGGTGACCCGGAAGGCAAGATTGATGCAAGTCAGAGAGAAATCTACTTAAAGATTTGGAGGGAAATATTATTGGTAACGTTTTAGGTGATTTGCAGTACAGATGGGAAAAGATGACAGATTGAGGATATGATTACCTTATGGCTGAGTAAATAAATACAAATTGTAGAGAGTAGAATCAGGACTACAACCCAACCTTTTAGCTTTTGCCAACATTACGTGTTGCCCTTCCCTGTGAATTCTGAAAAGGGAAAAAAAATCTCCAGGAAAAATGCAGACACAAGGCTATCACATGGTCAATGACAATGTGCACACATCTCTCATCTTATGTATGTTGGGGGCAGTTGTTTTGCCAGCCGGCATTGTGTTGGACTAAAATGAAAAGGAGATGCAAAAGGTCAAACAAATATTAAAACTCCTCTTTCACCTAAGAGTCATTGGGAGCACTGTGAAAGTCACTTGAGATTAGCTTTCCAAACATAAAAGAACTCACTTTAACAAAATCAGCTAATGCATATACGACAAAAATAAAAGTCAGAAACTAAATTCATTTGATGTGATTCCTAGTTCACTAGCCCATTAATTTTCTCTCCTATGTAAACACAAGGTGTTTTGTTTTGATTGTTTTGTTTCCCTTTGGGTTTTTGTTTGTTTTTTGTTTTTTGTTTTTGTTTGTTTGCCTTTTATTGTTTTTGCTAATTTGTTTTTGTTCTTGTTTTGTTGTTTTGTAAAGCAAGAAAACAGAAAACAGAAAAGTATGGCTCTGCTTTCAAAACTTGCTTCTTAAAATCAACAATGTAACAGTCTTTGACACAAGTAAAGGTCTTGGATGTTTTGATTTCCAGAGCTGAGCAATGTGGAACTCAATGGGGGAACCCATGAAGATATATCCTAAGTTTAAACATAGTTTGACTGACTTTACAATGTAAATGAGTTCTCATAGCTGAGTGAGGTGAAGTTTTAGAAAGGGAGAAGTATGTTTCTCCACAGGAACATCACTAGGGAAAATCATTGCAGACAACAGAATCCCTAGGGTTATTGGAGAAATATTTTCCTAGTTTCCTACATGAAGATAAATGCAATGGAAACCTTCTGGGTAAAACTCATGGGGAGATGGAACAGTACAACTTCAGCAAAACTTAAACTGGTCGTCCTCACCTACAGCTACGAAGAGCAACCATCTCCCATGTAGTGTGAATCTTTATGCCTGAGTTGGAAGGGAGATGAAAGTGGCCTTGGGATTTTATCACTTTGGCAGTGGTAAAAAAAAAAAAAAAATACAGTAAATGTGCACTGGGATATTCTGTTACAGTTAGAAGAAACAGGTTGTTTCAAATAATAAAGGACAAGTCATAATTCAGATAATGTAAGATAGTCACAATACAGTTTTCTATATAGAATAGTCAAAATATACTGTTAATTAATGCAGCTAATAAGATCAATCAATTAATTAATTACTAATTCAGAAAACAGAAGGAGGTATGCACCCTTAGACTGCCCAGCCAGTTCCTAGATAAGTAGAAAATACAAGCTGTCCATATACTCATCCAATAGATATTTAATTCCTCATTATGTACTAGATTATGGGCTACTTGGTTTTGAGCCAAAGTATATTATCTATCCCCCAATAAACTTAACATGTAGTAGGAGAGTAAAAAAATTCAATAGAGACTCATACTACAGTGGAATAATTATTATTTATTCACTCTCAGTCTGACCTTGTTCATTTTCTTTTTTCCCCAGATGACATGTCAGCCTGGAAACTGATAGATAGAAAAGGTACATTTGGTAGGTACCATATTAGTGCCTAAAAACCTGAATGACTACAAATGTGTCATCCACTAAGTAAGCATTATCTATCTGACAGCTGAAACTCATTAGTTTTCTTAGGTAGTCCCATGAAACATGTCCTCCACCCAAACGGGAACAACAGTAGGTCCTGACCTTAGCTAGAAAGCAGACAACCAAATGTCCTGTATGTTATCCATCTGTGGTATTCACTACGACAACAGGAACCACTTCAAAAAATAATATGTGGCATTTGATAAAATAAAAGTTGCTGGAGGGGAGAGACATCGGTTTAGTAAAATGAGATCCAGCTGTGAAGAGCTCAGGCCAAGGCTATCTGTAAATCGCTTTTTCTCCTGCCCTGTACATTGTAGCAATCGACTACAGATCACAAGAACATGGGCAAAAGCCATATGTTTGGCATCATTCAGACTGCATCTGGTATTTTTAAAGATACAACTAAAAAGGTTGAAAACACAGTAAAACAACTGTCATTCACTTAATTCTTATGCTTACATGTTAGCTCATGGATAGACTTATGACAAATAAACAGTTGAACTAACTCTCTGTTTAGTCACATTCTTTTATACGTTTCTTTATGTGGCAAATTTGGTTTGGTATGAGAGTCCATGTGTGTGTGTGAATGTAAACGAGGGTGAGAGCGTGTGCGCTACTGTTGGTGGTGAAACTGATGTAGAAGCAGAATGAAAATGTCTCTCAATGTAAATTGAGCCAAAGAGTCTAAAGGTCATAAATATTATTTACACTCAATTCTTTTTACTAGGTCAGTCAGTGTCTGGCTAATGTGTTTTATGACACCCAGAGTCTAGGCTCATATTGCATAATAACAGAGAAACCCACACAGTTAGTTAAGAAAACACAGTTTTACTGGGTCTTCTGAATTAACTTCTATTTGGGATCAAGACTGTCCTGATATGGAAACTGAGACTTTTTTTTTTTTTTACATGCTTACATGCCCATAATTAATAGATAGCCCTAAAGCAGTTTGGAAAATGGTTAGAAGTTTTTTAGTTATTGGTTGAGGAAGATACTTAGCTGATGTCTAGACAATAGAGCTGTGACATCTTTCAAATCCTAAGGTACAACTCAGATTTGCTTTTTCCTCTCTCATTAGATGATGATTCAAAAATAAATGAAACTACAAACTGTATTCATATGTAAAGTGAAAACAGCAAAATGACTCTGAGAGTGGTACTTGTTAGTGTCTTTGCTTGCTTACTTGTTCATTCATTTGTTTGTTAGACAACCAAGATTAACAAAGAGCCACAATATTCTGAAAATTTCTCATTTAATTTTCAAAATTAAGATTATTGGATAGAAAGCCCAAAATTTGTATTGCTTTCACTTTTTTCCAACACTTTTTTGTTTTACATTTTTGAATTTATAGTTTTTCCTGTGAAGTACTTTGGATGTTAGCCAGGGTGTGAACTAGTCAAGAGATACAGAGTCTATATTGAAAATACATAATTGTTTGAGATGACTGGGAAGGGACCGGAATGCCAGAATGAGTTAGGTTAATAAGACAAGTTATTAATGAGAAGATATATCTGAAGTACATTTGTTGAAAAAAAGACTCAAAATAATTGAGTTAATATGCAAACAAAATTAAGACTATACATCTCAGTTCCTTAATTGTTGTTAAATGCCAAGTCCTTTAGTTTTGTTCACCTAGGACAATGGCAACAGCCAATGTACTGAACATCGGGAAGAAATTCTATGAGCATAACACAAAAGAAGCCTATGAATTATTAGCTAGTCCAGGCAGAGTCCTCCTGCACTCCGCAGACCAGATTACAGAGGGAATGCAGCTAGAAAGGACCACCTGGAAGACGAAGCTGCAAATCTCCAATAAAATCACCAGTTGCATATTTCAGTTGACCCAGGAAGCTGGTATAAAAACTGCTTTCACCAAAATTTGGGGAGACTGCTTTCTTTGCACCCCAATGTGAAATTGAATGGGTATGCCAAAGAATACCAACTGGATCTTTCCTCAAAAGGAACCCTGGTGGAGGGGTATAAGGCTTATCCACCAAAAGTGGAGATGTTCTTCAAGGATGATGCCAATAATGACCCACAGCGGTCTGAGGAGCAACTCATCGCTGCAAAATTTTGTTTTTCTGAACTTGTTATAGGGCAGACTGAAATAGACATCATGAGTCATGCCACACAAGCTATATTTGAAATTCTACAGGAATTCTGGTTGCCCCAGAACTGTACGCTGGTTGATATGAAGATTGATATGAGATCGTTCTTGCCGATGTTATTGATAATGATTCCTGGAGACTATGGCCATCAGGAGATTGGAGCCAGCAGAGAGACAAGCAGCCTTACTGTGATCTCAAAGAAGTAACTCTGGAAGAACCCCAGATGGTAAAGAAAAAGTTAGAGTGGGTTGCAGATGGAGTGTAGTTGCGTCTCAAGTCAGACAGTCAGTGCAGGGTGGTAGTGTTGATGAGATCAATCTCTGACCTTGGTCACTGTGAAAAAATTAAGAAAGCTTGTGGAAATTTTGGGATTCCACGAGAACTTAGAATAACATCTGCAAATAAAGAATCAGATAAAATTCCAGGATTAAAGCAGAATATGAAGGGGCTGTCATACCTACTCTATTTGTGGTGGTGGCAGGCAAAAGCAATGGTCTAGACCAAGTGATGTCTGGTAATACTGCATATCCAGTTATCAGCTGTCGCCCAGTCACACCAGACTGACATGCTCAGGATGTGTGGTCATCTCTTTGACTGCCCAGTGGTCTTGGTTGTTCAACTATACTTTCTGCAGAAGGATCAGCTCAGTTTGCTGCTCAGATATTTGGGTTAAACAGCCATTTGGTGTGGGCCAAGCTTCAAGCAAGCATATTGAACACATAGATATCCTTAAAGCAAGCTAATAAGAAAATCAGAGAATGCAATTTGTAAAAAAGCAGCTAACTTTTAGGAGAAAAGTTACATGTTCCTAGATTGGAGTTAAAAGAAAAATATCAAGCAAAATGATTTCACATAAGAGAAAACAATTCAGTTTACTAATAAGCAAATGGTTGCCAATGTTTACAATTTGGCACATTTTCAGTGGATATTATTAATAATAATAGTGAAATGTCCCTGTGACCTTAGCACTACAAAGGCTGAGGCAGCAAAGTCATTCCGTTCAAGGCCACCCTGATCTGTACTGAGACTCTGTACTTGCTGGGGAGGAAATCTTCAGAGTTAGTAAATAGGCCAGGCACTGCTAACTTACATATCATCCTCTGTATACTCATGGCTGGGTAAATATGGAATTATGGGACTGGAGCAACATGTCTGCAGCTCTAGAGTCAGTATGGCTCTCTTGCGACCTGACTTTGGTTCCTAAAAACTATGTAGATTGCCTCAGGATAAATAACCTTTAACTAAGGGAATTTGACCCCATGGTTTCCTTATGCACCTGCTCACAAATACTATTACATTCCCCCACTAAACATATACAATTAAAAAATAAATAAATAAACTTTTTT
>JADRCD010222950.1:0-11589 GCA_019843815.1 Montemys delectorum
GACGGGATTAGGCTGATGCCATAAACCAGGAGCACACCAATGAGTAGTGATCCAAAGGATCCCACCTATCTCTTGGTGCTGGTAATGGACAGCACATCAGCTAGCCTAAGACACGGGGCATTGGCCAGAGCCTATCATTTAAAACTAAAAGGGGGAGATGTAGAGAGCCACACCCAAGCCGGCAGCCTCCATTACAAGATTGCGCCGGCAGCCGGTTTCTTCTCCCCTTAACACGTAGTCTGCGCATGTGCTAGGGCCAAAAACGCCAAGTCACAGCCTATCCCGAGGTGTCTCATGAGGTAATGAGCAAACAGCCAATCAGAGATGAGCATGCCGCTCCAGGGCATATATAAGCAGTGCTTTTGGGGGTGTGGGGGGTCGCCCTCTGGAAGATGGAATAAAGTATGGCTGCAGAAGGATCTTGGCTGTCGTCTGTGTGTCTGTCCTGCGCGCACGACAGGGTAGCCAGTGTTTACCTCTCAAATGATAATTTCTGTAGTATAGAGAAGGCAGTAGTCTTCCTTTAGTGGGTGTAAGAAAAAGTATAAAGGACAGAAATGAGGGCCAAATACATAGAACAAAAGATCCATAGAAGTTTTCTGAATTCCTTCCTCATTTCTCCTCTTGGGCTTCTTTTTTAGGTGCCTACAATTATTAGACTTCATCATGCTGTAGAAATTATCATTTTGAAAGGGAATCTTTTCTTAGGAGTCGAAAGTAGAGCAGTGACTGACTAATAACCCGATGTCAAGATGGACAAGAAAGCAAAGAGCATCATGTTTGCATGTGAATGGAGAAAACCTAGCACAGAGGCAAAAGGTATCATGAATGGAAGTGAAGTAGAATGCCTGTTGTAAGGTCCTTGAGGAATCAGGGCTTACAATAAGATTTCACTTGTGTAGGAAATAGCCTTTCCAGGAGTGCAAATGCTATACATTCTAATAGGCACCAAAACAGGTTGCTGCCTGGGTGAGGTGGTGGGAGTATGTAGCAGTTCTGTTCTTAATGCTTGCTTTTGCTCGTTAAAGTAAAAAGTAAGGTTCTCAGATAAAAGTAAGAATGAAGAGGAGTGTGTTGAAAGACAAGAAGGAGAGGTGAAGTGTAGCATGTGAGTGTGAAATGACAAAGCACACAAAGGCAGTAAGCGTTGGGATCATGAATTTTAAAATAGTAAGATTGGCTGTTGGAGGGAAAACATCGGAGATGGGAAGAGACCCTATTAGTTAAGTTTCCCACATCCACTCCTTGAGCGAATGGACTCGAAGTCAGTCAGTTGTGATACTCCTCCCTCTGCTTTATGTATCTCTACCTTGGTCCAACAGAGACTACACTTGGGAAATTATTGATGGTCTTAGCAGGCCAAGCTTCCATAATGAGGACCATCCATGGACACATAGATGAAGAGCAGCACATAGTTTACAAGAAATAAACAAGCCCCTGAGTTCCACATTTACAAGAAATAGATTTTGCCAATAATCTTGGTTAGCCTGAAGGTTGCTTCTTCCCAAGTAAAACAGGAAGAACAACTCTTCACGGAGATGATAATGCTGGCTAAGTAAACCGGAATGCCAGAGAAAATCTGAACATTCCAAAATGTCAAAGCCCTATGCATCATCAAGTCTCAAAATTGTATGACTTAGCATTCAAGCTGCTAATCTTGGTGTAGCAGACTCTGCACATTTTGAGAATTCTTCTTTATATTGTCCATCACTGCCTTTGAAGTCCTGGGTCTGATAACCAGCTTTCTTTGATGTCTAGCAGCTTCCCACTAAAGACTTTGCAAGTGGCCAAGGAAGCTTTCCATCATTTTCCTTAAACTGATAACTAAGCAGGCTAGGTCTTCTGTTATCCTTCCAGGATGCTTTAAACATCTGTAGCATCACATCCTCTATTTTAAACAGTTTGTATTTTCCTATGTCTTTCTACCACTGCTGTTCCACTCTCTTTCACTGATAATCTTTCTCAATGTACTAACAATAGGGGTTTTAAAACTATACCATTCTTACCTGCCAGAATTGTAACTCTGAAGCCCACTAATGGTATTGTTCTCATTTCCAGCTTGGAGACATATATTGTAACAATAAAATCTGATTTTAGAATTTTCCTTAAGCACAAGTTCATAGGCTATATTCTTAAGGCTCATTCTTTCCTCTAAATTCTGTGTGTGTGTGTGTGTGTGTGTGTGTGTGTGTGTGTGTGTGTGTGTTTATGTGTGTCCACACACATGAGTGTGTTTGAGCACTTGCAGATATTTTTTAGGACAACAATGTAGGGAATAAACCTATGATAAGGTATTGAAGATAGAAGGATGAGGCTGAGAGAAAGGAGAAATGCCAGGAAATTACAACACAGTTCCCTAACATCTCACTAGGAGCACAAAGTTAGCATAGGTCTGCAAAGCTGCCCTTACCAGTTGATAACTATTTGGACTGTTGAATGGTCCTATCACCAGTCACTGGATGTAAGCTTCTTCTTGAGCAGAGGCTATGACTGTGAACAAATCAGCTCCTTAGTGGAGGTGCAATTCCAAGGGAAAGGATTCAATTGTGAGCTAACCACTGCTTTACTGTCTCAGTGGATGAATGTCTCTGCCATGCTGTATATGTCTAGAATGCCCTATAGAAAAATGTTGAAACTGTAGATGGCTAAAACACCATGAAAGACCACTAGATGTAGACCGGTGAGAAGGAAAAGAAGAACAAACGAGGTGAAGAGGTTGAAGAGTCAAGGAATTAGGAATGCTATTGATGTCAGTTGTAGAAGTGACAGTGAACCAGAGGAAGGTAACTTTAAAAATAACATGTGACATTGGGAAAATGAAATGGTTTTGACTCAGATTTCAGAAAGTTTCATTATTAATCCCTTTTGACCACTTACTCTTAGACTAATCCTACTGGATCACAAAGTCTTGCCATATAACAAATCACTTGTCTAACAAAAGCTTTGCCACTCATGGCAAAGTATAATTCATTGGTGATTGTATGCACCTAAACAGCCCACATATAAAATCTTGAAGGCAGATCACAATCATTTTTCTCCCAAAATTTTTCTGACAAAACAACAGGGAAAAGTATCTGGTTGGGCTCTGTTAGACCATCTTAGGGTTTTGTAGAAGAAGCTCTCTCCTCCTCTGTCTAGTTAAAAGGTAGGTATTTGAACACAGGTAGTAAATTAGCCTGCTTTGTCTCTCTGCACATCCCAAGCCAAGTCTCTTACTTTCTCACCTCTGAAATTCTTTTAATCATAGTAGATATTTGTGCTTCCTTGGCAAGGAAAGCAATGAAAAGAATCAAGTTCAGAGACCTTGAATATAAAGTAAGAGCTTTCAAGTTTAAAAATTTTGGGTGGAATGTCCTTCAGTTCTTTCTATAGTCCCAGAAAAAAAAAACTTTCTAAATATCCATCCACTAAACTTTTAAGACTGTCACAATAATTCAGAATTAAATGGCTGCCAGAACAGATGAAAATTATGCAAACTTTAATCATGTTTAGACAAAGAAACAAACATTTGCCTCATTGACTAGGGGTAGATGTTCCCTAAAGTTAAAATTTAAACAAAAATTTCCTATCTGGGCTGACAATTCTCCCTCTAAGAGGTAAAAATAATTTCAAAACAAAACAAAACAAAACAAAACAACACAACAACAACAAATTCACCAAGCATGAGAAGCCCTTTATTGAGTTGTTGGACAGGGTTGTTAAAGCAACTCCAAAAATATTATAGGCTATTGTTATTGCTTTTTGGTTGGCCCCCCAGAGATTGAAGGTAAGTCTCTATTGCTAAAAAATGCAGGGTTCAAAGTCCCCTGAGCTGGAAAGGACCTGAAAGATTTCTCCATGAGTACTAGCTTTTATGGTACCAGAGGTATCATATAAGCTTCCTGAGAAAACCAACAGTCCACCCTAGCCATGATGCCTATGAACTACAAAATAATCCGAATAACATGATAACACAAAAGACACAATAATACACACATGTTTGTAGTAATCCTTAGCAGACAGCTGGCATTAGATGACATCTCTGGCATCTCGAACATCTTGGGGTTTCCAAGGCAACTTCAATGTTACAGCTTCTTGTTTCAACGTCTGGGATCCACACACAATCTCCTGGGCTCCTCCAAAGGGCTTACTTCACTTCTCAAGCTTTGTCCACTATAGACTTTAAGCTCAGGTTGATCCACTCCATTGCTGCTGCTGTTCTTGGTGATCGTCCCATGGTACTGGCAGCTCCAGTAAACTGGGGTTTTCTGGTGCAACTAGGCTTCACCAATAGCCTTTCACAGGCTCTCTTTATGGTGCCAAGCTTCAACTCCATGGCATGACACCTTCAGTCCTAGGCTGTCAACTGCAACTAAGGCTGCAGCTTCACCAATGGTCTTTCATGGCCACTCACAGTGCCAAGCCTCAGCTGTTCTTCATGACTACTTTATGCCTTCAAAACCAGGACCACCTGGGTGACTCTTAAACATTACTAAGTACAGCTGCAGTATGAGGTACAACCTTGGTTATCTCTGGAACACAACTTCTTTGTGCTCTCAGAAAACACTTCCCAGAAGATTTCACCTCAGTGATGATGGTCTCTTCTTAATCACCACAAATTTGTTAGTTCCACCTAATCAGCATCAATTGTTCCAGTAGTCCTTTTTATTTTGGATTCTAGAACCAGAACCACATAAACTGCTGAGTTCTGCTGTTTGCTGGAGCTGGAACATGTTCTAGTTCTATTGTTCTATTACATTGTCACCAGCTTTCTGTTTTCCAACTCCTTCTGAAGTAATAAAATTAAAAACAGAGTTCTGGAGATGTAGAAATGTTTCACAGTAAAATAAGAGAGCCATATTTCAGCTCCTGTAAGCAGCAGCTTCAGACACTGAGAAGTTGTGTTTCAGAGATAGTGAAGGACATGCTTTAAAAACAAAGTTCTGGTGATCAGAATCTTGAGACAGAATGACCAGGCCATTCTGACTTGAGGTCCACGAAAACAAGATTAGCAATTCTTGGAAGAACCCCCCCCCCACCCCCCCCTGAGGTGAATTTTGAAAAAGACCACAAACTGTCTCCCTGACCTTGGTGCGGACAATCCCCCTACCACCTAGTTACTCAACTCCTTCCCAGGGACTTTTCAAGGCCAGGTTCTGAGCTGGCTAGGGAAGTTGGCTGACTAAGCCAAGAACAACCCCCTGAGCAACCCAACCAATGCCTGATGAGATCCTTTGTCCTGTATTCCACCAACCAGAGTAATCCAGCTAGCCCTGTTGCAGAAATCTTCCCTCTGTAAAGTATAAAAGATGTGTGCTTTCTGAGTTTGGGACTGACCATGAGGGTGGGCAACCCCACATGTGTGGATCAATAAACCTCATGTTATTGCAATGATCTATTGTCAAGCTGTGTTCTCTGGATTGAGCCAAGTTTACTGCCTAAGCTTAGCTATCCTGGAACTTGCTCCATAGACTGACTTTGAACTCAAGAGATCTGCATGCCTGTCTCCTAAGCATTGAGATTAAAGGTGTGGTCCAACAAGCCTGATTTTAAATTTTTCTTTACCTAGAACTTGCTCTGTTTTAGGCTGGCCTTGAACTCAGATCTGCTTGTCTTTTCCTCTTGGGATTAAAGACTTGTACTACCATGCCTGATCCTAAACTTAGGTGGTTGGAATCTTGCCCCATGGTCACTGCTCCCTTAATTCAATTTAATATCCTTGAACACAGGATTCAGTTCTATTTCACTTCCTGGCACCCTTTTAATACTAGAACTATATATTTTATATTTCTTTCTTTTTTGTTTTGGCTTGCTGTGTTTGTTTAAAATGTTCTTCATGAGATTTAACCAGAAAACAAAGTATATGATGGGCATTTCTGAGACTTCCTTTGTCAATGCAATTAATCTGAGTCTCTTCACATTTGCCTCAGGCAGCCTGTTCAGAAAAAGGCAAAAAGTAGCCACATTCTTGGCCAAAATACTACAAAAACAGTCTCTAGTCCACATATTCAAATTTCCAACTGAAACCTCTTGGGCCAGGTCTACACAATTTAAATCACTCTCAGTAACAAAGTTTTCCCTATTCCTACTAGGATAGCCCAGTAAGCCCCAGTTAAAGGATTCCATGGTTTTCTAAACCCAGAGTCCCAAAATCTACATTCTTCCAAAGAAAAGCATGGTCAGGCCTATCACACCAATACCCCAGAATCTGGTACTATCTTCTGTTTTAGTTAGGGTTTTACTGCTGTAAACAGACACCATGACCTGTTTTTTGGTTGTACTTCTGTAAGTTCACATGTTTGTGTATGAATAGTTCTATTTTATAACTACTGACCAACCTAATGGCTTGACTTTTTTTTTTTTTTTTTTGTAATCATGTGAATGCTTTTTTCTTAATTTCCTTAATTTTCATGGCTGATTTTTCTACTTGCACAAAGTAAGTATTGTGTGTATTGTGCATTTTATAGGGTCATAAATGTCATGCCCAAGACAACATTTAATTGGGGCTGGCTTACAGGTTCAAAGGTTCAGTCCATTATCATTAAAGTGGGAGCAGGGTAGCATCCAGGCAGCCATGGTACTGGCATTGCTGGGAGCTCTACATCTTTGTCTGAAGGCTGCTAGTGGAAGACTAACTTCCAGGCAGCTAGGGTGAGGGTCTTAAAGCCTACACTCATACTGACACACCTACTCCAACAAGGTCACACCTTCTAATAGTGCTACTGCCTGGTCTGAGCATATACAAATCATCACTGGCCTTAATACCAGCTCTATACAAACCATCATTGTCCTGAATACCAGCTCAATAAGAAGGAAATCATACTTGGTACTGGAAACAGAGAGAGAACTAAGTCAGCCTACTGCCTATAGCCATGACTTTACTGAACCAGCAAAATATTCATTTTTTGTTTTGTTTTGTTGCTGTTGTTGTTGTTGTTTTGTTTTGTTTTATGAGACAGGGTTTCTCTGTGTAACCCTGGCTGTCCTGGAACTCACTCTGTAGACCAGGCTGGCCTTGAACTCAGAAATCCGCCTGCCTCTGCCTCCCAAGTGCTGGGATTAAAGGCATGAGCCACCACTGCCCGGCTAAAATATTCATTCTTATACCTGAAAATAAGTATAATCCCTACCTGTGAACTAGAAAACTTCTCTTTGCAACAGACAGAGACCATTACAAAAAACTACAACCAATGAAAATACAGAGCTGTGGAGCCAAGTCCCCATGGATATATCTGCACCACAATTCCTGAAGTTAAGGCTCAGGGAATCACTTTAGAAGAGGTGAAACTATTGTGGATGCCAGCAAGTGCTGGCTGTTAGAAGCCTGATATAGCTGTCTCCCGAAAGCCTCTGCCAGTGCCCGACTAATACAGAAGTAGAAGCTCACAGCCATCTATTGGACTAAGTACAGGGTCCCCAATGAAGGAGCTAGAGAAAGGACCCAAGGAGCTGAAGGGTTTGCAGCTCCATAGGATGAACAACAATATGAACTAACTAGTACCCTCAGAGCTTCCAGAGACTAAACCACCAACCAAAGAGTACACAGGGTGGGACTCATGGCTCCAGCTGCATATGTAGCAGAGGATGGCCTAGTCAGTCATCAGTGAGAAGGGAGGCCCTTGTTCCTGTGAAGGCTCTATGCCCCAGTGTAGGGGAATGCCAGGGCCAGGAAATGGGAGAAGGTAGGTTGGTGAGCATGGGAAGTGGGGAAGGAACAAGGGTTTTATTCAGAGGGGAAACTGGGAAAGGAGATATCATTTGAAATATAAGTAAACAAAGTATCTAATAAAAAAAAGAAGAGGTGAAAATATTGTTAAGGACCAGAGGAACAGATACATTTCTATGAGATTGTGGCTCTTAATAATGTCAGGAGCATCACCCTTAAAATATCACCAACATGACTGAGAGAAGGACTGCTTCAATGTACATGCTAATGTGGACAGACCAAAGAAAGCTCAGGAGGCTTCAACCCAAAAGAAAGGATTACAGGTTTTTGAGGAATGCTGAGAGGGGGAGAAATAGACTTCTCCAGGGAAGAGCACAGCAGCTCGCTATCCAATACCAAATACTCAGCCCTAAAAACATGTAGATACAAGAAACATCCTCAAGACTGAGTCGGTTGTATTCATGTACTTAGGGACACACACACACACACACACACACACACAACACATGTGTATGTAACAAGAAATAAAGTATAAAGGTGTATGAATTTTAAAAAGATCAAGAAGGGGTACATGGGAGGGCTTGACTGAATGAAAGAGAATGGGGAAATGATAGAATTATGATCATCTCAATATATACATCATACATGTATTTAAACTCTATTTAAATGTTTCTAACATCTCTGCCTGTTCCTTACTTGTACTTCTGAAAGTTCACATATTTGTGTGTGAATAGTTCTGTTTTATAACTACTGAGCAACCTAATGGCTTGACTAATTTTTTCTTGTAATCCTGCAAATGATATTTCCTTAATTTCCTTAATTTTCATGGCCCATTTTTCTATTTGCATGAAACAAGTATTGTGCATTTTATAGGGCCATAAATGCTGTGACCTAGAAGGGCTGTCAGAGCTGAAGAGATGAAGGGAAATGACAGACTGAGGGGTTCCAGAAAGGATAATAGAGGATAAACATGCAAAATACATTATATCCATGCATGAAGATGTCACCATCAAATTCATTATGTGTAACTAATCTATACAAATAAAAGAAGTACAGGAAGTTCCACAAATGTATATTGAAGACTGAATAGGGAAGAAATAAAAAGAAACTAAGTAGAAAATCTTTAATAAAAAATTTTTTAGGACTAAGAAACTTAGTATAGTTGGGTCACTAATAGGCACTAACATTAGTTTTGTTTATCTTCTCTCTTCAAAAAAAAATGTTCAAAGGCTGTTTGGACTTTTGAATACAATATAATTAAACTACCATATGAGATATACTTTAATGGAAAAAAACAGCTGAGTGCAACAATGGACCACACCCCTACATATTGATTTTATTTTCATAAGGCAAAAGCAAACTTGAGTTCTACGACTGAGCAGTAACATCTACAGAGAATAATATCCGAAGCTTCTTTCCCAGGTGACAGTGGTGACTGAGAGAAGGATTCACAGGAGTTCCTACCATACTCCTGTACATATTTTAAGAATAACAAATAGGAGCCGGGCAGTGGTGGCGCATGCCTTTAATCCCAGCACTCGGGAGGTAGAGGCAGGCAGATTTCTGAGTTCAAGGCCAGCCTAGTCTACAGAGTGAGTTCCAGGACAATCAGGGCTATACAGAGAAACCCTGTCTTGAAAAAACAAAACAAAACAAAAACCAAACAACAAAAACAAACATCAAAAAACCAAATACGTGTCATTAGTACTATAATGTACTAAGATATTACTACAAAGATATTGTAACATTCCAGTTTCTGTATGTTTGCAACCTGACATAATAAAACACATGAAAATACAGGAAAAGAGCTTTAATGTTAGATTTAATTATGAAGGTAATTGTATTAAGTTTTCTTTGACTAATGAATGAATGATGTCAGGTTGTTAAACATCACACCTCAAACACTGTAAGGGTTCATTTTTATTATCATTTCTGAACACATTTTTCCTATTCTCCAATCTCTTGTTCTCCAATCTTTTTGTGTTCTACAGAATGAAAGGTTGTTTATGGGGTTACAGTTGCATTGTTCTTCTATAAACACAGCTTCTCTGCTGTCATATTTATTTTGTATCCAGTAATTATGATGAGTCTGTATTTCTCTACTTGGGAAATCTTACATTTCCAAGTGTGTTCCTTAATGTCAGTCCTAAACACACGGGGTAGTTTTAATCATTATTGTCTTGGGAAACAATAATTTTCAAATAAGAGTAATCTAAACAAATTAAATGACAAGAAAACTCTTGCAGTGTATGACGGGCTGAAGAGCATAATGGCTCTCTCAAGGTGTATGCCTGCCTTCTGATGTTTGCTGTCTCCTTCTTATTCATTCTGTCTCTTTCATTAAATGTGAAGAACTCCATTTAGCACTGATGAAGTATAATGTTGGTTGTGATAAATACAGTTTTTGTTCATCTGAAAATATTGGCATCCCATCTTTATTTCTAAAGGACAGTGATACCTGGTAGAATAGCCTGTTTGTCAGACTTCCCTACCTTGTACCTTCAATTCTGTAAATATTTCCCTTTACTCTGCTAGCCTTTACGGTTTCTTTTTCTGTTAAGAACTGTGCTGTCAGGGAAGCAGAGACACCCTTTTGTGCTATTTCTTTTTTCTCTTCCTGCTCTGAGAATCCTTGACTTCATCCTTTGGGTAATTACAATCTATCTTGATGTAGATTTGGTTGCGTTAAATCTGGATGGTGACCTTTGACTTTCTTACTCCTGGATGGTTGTTTCGTCTAACAATTTAATTTCCTGGGAGCATTTCTTTGAGTAAGCTTTCTATAACTTTGGCATTCCTCTGGAACCTTCACTATCTCAGCATTCGGTCTGCCAATGCCTTCCCATACAGTATTCCTTCCGTTTCATTCCTTTGTCTTTGTGTTCTTCCTGCTGCGCATGTGCAGTAGTTTCAGTCTGGGATTCTTCTGTTGCTTATATTCTGTTACAGATCCCTTTGATCCCAGTTTTCATTTCACTTAGAGTACTTTCCAGCATATGTGTTTCTGATTTAAGAACCACCTCATTCTCCCTATCAATTTTCTCTGATATAGTATTCAATGGTTTCTCCTCATTTTCTTGAGTTGCTTGTGTAGAAACCAAGTTCTGAAGATGTAGAAACATTTGTCAGTTTTTGCTGGAGTGAGTTCTGGATGTAGAAACAAAGTTTCAAGTTGTGGAAACAAAGTTCTGGTGCTCAGGATGGTGAGTCAGAATGAGAATGACCAGGCTAAGACCAGCCAAAACAAAAATAACTGGTGTTCAGAGTGACCAGGCTAGGTTGAGATCTGCAAAAACAAGATTAGCTGTTCTCGGAATAACTCCCACTACCCCACCCTGTGGTGAATTTCAAGAAAAACCACAAAGTGTCACCCCGACCTTAAGGTCAGAAATTCCCCGACCACCCAGTTCTTTCCCCCTAAGGGACTTTGCAACTCAGCTCTTTCCCAGGGACTTTCCAAGGCCAGGTGCAGAGCTGGATAAGGAAGTAAAAAGTTGGCGGACCAAGCCAACAATAGCCCCTCCTAAGCAAGCCAACCAATACCTGAAGAGATCATTTGTCCTGTGTTACACCAATAAGAGTAAGCCAGCTAGCCTTGTTGCCTAAATCTGCCCTCCGCAAGGTGTACAAGATGTGTGCTTTTTGAGCTCAGGGTTGACTCTCCCTGGGAGGCTGAGCAAACCCACACGCTTCGGATCAATAAACCTCTTGTTATTGCATTGATCTGTCGTCAAGCTGTGGTCTGTGGGGTCAAGCAACTAGGCTAAGACCTTGGGCGTCTTACAATTGTTTTTGTTTGGTTTTGGTTGTTGTTTCCTTAAAACAGCTACTTAAGATTATCTTTTTTTTTTATTAGATATTTTCTTTATTTACATGTAAATTTTCCCTTTCCCAGGTTCCCCTCCAAAAAACAAACAAACAAACAAAAACAACAAGAACAAACT
>JADRCD010222951.1:1703-36746 GCA_019843815.1 Montemys delectorum
TCTCTCTCTCTCTCTCTCTCTCTCTCTCTCTCTCTCTCTCTCTCTCGTCTCGCCCTCTCCTCTCTGCTCTCTCTTGTCTTCCCTCCCCCACACCCCCTCTTCCTCTCCTCGCCCTGCTTTTCGCATCACTCGCTATATAAATATACGCGAGATGCCCAAATACTTTCATGCACTGCGCACACAGGATACTTGCTCCTGGGAGATAAGAGCTGGCCAGGAACAATGACGGGGTCCACGCCCAGCATCCGCTCCCTGATTCCTGAAGTCTGCAACTCCCCCATCACCTTCCCCCCAAATCCAAAGCCAACCGCCTCTGGCCTCTTTCCTTTCCCTTGGGCCTTTGGCCGAAGGTGGCCCTCCTGACTCATTCACTTTCCGTTTCTTCCCACAGATACATTCATTAATGCTTTTTCCAGCCGGAGTCAAACTTTTTTGGGGATGAGAGAGGAAGAAAGCGGGAGAGTTTGCTAGGACAGGGGATAACCTGGCGATGCTGACTGCCAGAGGAGATTCGGACGCAGATCAAAGCAAAACTATTTTTAAAAAGGAAAGAAGGAAGGAAGGAAGGAGGAAAAAGAAAGAAAGAAAGAAAGAAAGAAAGAAAGAAAGAAAGAAAGAAAGAAAGAACTCGAAGGGATTATTTGCGTCCAAACGTTTGTCTCCGGAGCGGCTCAACGCGAATTCTGGGTCCCGCGGACCTGACCTGTCAAGGGTAGGACTCAATACCTCAAGCATTGTTAGCAGGGAGGTGCCCATGCTTTGGCGCGCCTCGACTCTGGGCTCCGACAACCCGCTAAGGAGGTAGATCAGCCTGCAACCTAGGCTTCTTGGTAAATCCTCTCACCTATCCGGGACCCGACGGCCCAGGTCCTTCAATAACGTCGCAGCCCCCAAGGAAATGACAGCAGGGCGACCTTGCCCTCCATACCACGCTGCAGGAGCCTGGAGCACGGCAAGCCACGGCTCAGCACAGACCCCACCTTGGATGAGAACAGACCGGTCTAAGGGTCCAAGCTCGGGACGCTTTACCGGCTCGGTTTCTCTGCTATCCCCCGCCTCCCCTGCTGGACCCCGGAGCACTCTAGTTAAGGCTTCTCTGGGGTACCGGCGCTCGCGGCCTGACTCCCATCACCCAGACTTCAAAAACAGGTTACCTTTTCCACGCTCTTCAGGCCACGCTGTGGACTTTCTCCCTATTATTTAAGAGTCCTCCCGGGAAAAGAGGGGAAAAATCCAGAGCAGATCCGAATAAATTGGAAGGAAAAAAAAAATCAAAAGGGTGTCCACGGCGGCAAAAAGGTGACTTATTAATTCTTTATTTCTTCAGGAGCAATTGCGCTCGCTCGCCTCCCTCCCTCCCCCCTCCCCCCTATCCAAATTAGTCTCATCAATTCAGCTCCAATTTGGGGTTCGAATACAGACACGGGTCTGAACGTGACCAGACCTGGAGTGGCGGTGCAGCCTGCCAGCAATTGAGACTCGGTTTACTGTGGGGGGTGGGGTGGGGGCCGGGCCCACTCCCCCTCCTCCTGTCTGCTTCTCAATCCAGGGGTCTGCTCCGAGGCTCCCCTGGGACCGCCACATCTGGTTACCGCTAGCGGGGTCAGTACCCCCCCCCCCCTTTGCCTGGGGCCACCAGTTCTGGAGTTCAATTAAAAGAAATCAGCCTTAACCCTTTCCTGCCTGCGGCCGGGCTGCCCGCCCTCTTGCTCTTCCCTTCAGCGTTTCCACATGCTTTCCAGAGAGGAAAGAGGTTAAAGGGAAAGGAAGAATGAATTACATCCTTTCAAACCCCAAATTGTTTCCTTTTCAGCCCAGACTCTACAGACATTCAAACGACAAAGTAGCTTTCGGGAGGGTGCACCCAAGCTATATTGTGCCTTTTTCTATCCGAAAGGAGTGTTTATTTCTCCATGCAGAGGGTCCCTTTCCAGGCACTGGACAGTTACAAAAGGCCCCAAATAGCCAATCCCCATTTAATAACTAACACTAACCCCCCCCACACACACACCCCAGCACCAAGTAGCAGACAATCACCAGGTTTTCCTTTTCAACTTCTGTTTATCTGGCGAACGACAGTCATGTTCATTGCTGACTAACATTCACTGGAATAATTCACTTGGAATAACCCCCTAACTTCATTGAGAGCAATTCATTCTCTCATCCGTGTTGTTCAACAAGAAGCCAGATAAAAACGAAGACCGAACCCCCATCTCAGCTACGCAGTATTTTTGTCTGCCGAACTGACACTGAAGCAATTTCACAGTTTTGGGGGGTGGGGGCACTGGCATAGACACTCCCTGGGCATGACAGGTTTAGGCATCACTGCAATCTATTGGCATTTTACCACCGACCCCTCCATTGGAACCTGCTCTCCATTCACAGGGTTCTCCACACAGAAGAAGGCACTGTCCCCCAGTTTTGAACAGATCTGGGATAGAATGTCAGATTCCTTCTACCCCGTGTTGTCGCTCTGGTGGACGAGTTGGCCGGCTTATGTAACTTGGGGTATGGTGCTCCACTTGATCCTCCTGGCTGTCTTTTAAAGGGGGGGAAAGCCCTAACCAAACACAACAGTAAACAAGTCTGCCCTGTTTAATGTGGTTACCACCAGACATCTGGAAAGATGGTTTGATCCTGGCAGCTCACATTGTTTTCATGAGCAGCCAAAGAGAATATTTTGAATGTTTGCATTGAGACAAATTGATAGAGAGCCTGCGGTGAGGCCTGCTGCAAATGAAAACTGTCTTGTGCCGAGAGGGAAGGTCCCTCCCCTTCTCTGGCTTCTCACTCCCCTTCCCTTTCCTACCCCCCACCCCTTTCTGGCTCTCTCTGGCTCTTCTCTTCCCTGTCTACCAGTCCAGCTCAGGAATGGCAGCCCCTGCCCACACAGTGGTGCACGCCCTCTTTCCTGGCGCTCTAAGGACTGTGGGCTTCAGTCTTTCCCAGACTGGGCAGGGCTGGGGGCTGGGAGTTGGTACCAGTACCTTCACTGCTGTTCCACCAGCCCATTCTTGATTTTCAAGTCAGAGGAAGCCGTAGAAGTCACGTGTGTGTGTGTGTGTGTGTGTGTGTGTGTGTGTGTGTGTATGTGTGTGTGTGTATGCAAAATGGAAAAATTATTCCAACAACAAAGCATCCTGCATCCTGGCGCACATTTCTAAGTTGTATAGAAGACGCATACAAGTAGGTGAATAGTTAGGAAACATTTGAATGTAGCATTTTTCTTTAAAGCATTGATGAGATGACTTGCTTTATGTATACTTGACAATTTCAAAGATGCGGAAGTCCTGCTTCCCCAGGGAGGGAAACGGTCAACAAAACGTGTCTTGGCTCGCTCAATGTCAGCCCTTTTGACCGGGTCAAGACTTTCCAGACGCAAGCTTCCCGGGCTCCTTTGGTCCAGGAGTGGGAGGACGGGATAATAGGAGCCCGATCCCTGGGGTGACTCTGGACCAGATGATTCTGGGTCATTTGAAGTTCCTAAAGATGTTAGGTCTGGCAAAACGTCTCTGGCAGAGCCTTCCTCTTGCGTTCTCTTCCCCAACGATTAAGAGGGTATCTCTCTAGTTGGCAAAGCAGGAGGGGAAGAGGTGGAGGAGGGGGTGGGGGAAGGGGTTGGCAGGCGAACGCCAAAACTCCAGACTGCACAACTGCAGCTTCAAGTGTCTGGCCTCTCGCTCGAGGCCATAATTAATTTGAGATTTATTTTTATTGGAGAACTCGAGTCTCGTCTGACCTTAGCCAAACAAGGCAGCCTGAGCCGCCCCTGGATGCGCTTGAATGCTGGGGAATATTTCTGCAGGAAGGCTCTGCAGGAGCGCCTGCTTTGAATTTGTTTCTCAGACTTCATCCACTCACAGATTGAAGGAAGATTTAGAGCCTCTGTTCGCTCTGCCCGCTCCCCACGCTAGTTCTTGCCTTAGCACCGACCCTGTTCAAAACTCTACGTGGGAGGCCGCAGCGCCTGCAGAGAGCCGCGCGGGGGGCCAGGCCAGGAGGGTCTCGGAGACCCGAGCCCCAGACAATTGGAAGCTGAACCCCCAGACCACTCGGCGTCGTCGAGAAAACCCCAAGGGAGTCGGAGGCTGACCAGAGAGCCCAGGATGACAGGAGGTGGAGACCAGCCGGGTGTCTCGACCCTCATCCAGTGGCGGCGCCGCTGTGATGGAGACTATGGAGGTCGCGGGTGGGTCCAGCTTCTGGAATCTCAGCCAACCCGACCTCCCAGTAGCCCCATACAATATCCTCTCCAAATACGGGCCAGTATCCTTGAAGCACAGCTTAAGGACCTACATGCCAGAAACTTACGGGGCAGTATCTCTGTGCAGCCTCCCTTTGTCTGAGTCCAGGGAGAAGGAGGATGCCACCCCCCAAAGCAGTGTGAGCAGAATCCTCAGGCTGGTAGAGTGGAGAGCAGAAAGAGGAGAACCCTGTCAGGCTTGTGCAGGTGTATATGTGTGTGTATCAGACCTCAAGGAAATGCCCCATTCGATGGAATAGAAATTTCACATTCTTCCAGTGCTATGCTATTATTGGGCAGACTTATTGCATTGGGTCTTCTGGTCCTCTCCATCCACCTACTAACTCAGATTCCATGTGTGAAAGTTTAGGCTGGACCACTGGATTCTCCTGGACTCTTAACCTCTCTGAGTCAGTGTCCCTCTCTGCGCAATGGCCACAGAATAGGATGCATCTCAAAGGGCAATGGTGAACATGAATGTTAGAACTTTTTGACAGTCAGTATACTCTCCTTAGTATCTTCCTTGAACTTGCTCCCTTACAAACTTTGTCACATTTTAATCTCTCAGTGCAAAACAGACTGTCATTATTACCAGTCCTGTACAGACACAATGCTCAGAACAGGGCCTGGCAAAGGGGAGGCAGCTGTCAATAAGACCATAGCTAGTCATATAGGACTGCATATGGGCATCTTGAAGTGTTACCTAGGTTCTTTTGTCTTTTTCTCTAATTCCTTCAATTCCCACCCTGAAAAGTACTTTCCTACAAGACCAGGTCCGAGCCCTCAGTCTGTAGTAATCCAGAGACTGGGTGGAGAGGTCCCCTTGTTCCTTAGGGCAGAGCCCAGCTCCTGGTTCCTGGGGGCCAGGTCACTTAGGCTCCCCTTGTTTGTCAACAACCCTGAGCTGGTGCAGACAGAGAACAGCAAGGGCTTGGCGGTTTGTGCCCCTCTGGCAAATGGTCGGTGAAGGAAGCCGTCAGAACAGACTGAAGATTGTCCTGCCATGCAGAACTTTCACCAACATCAATGAACTCCTTTGTGCAACAATACAAACTTTGTGGCCGCTGAAAAATCCATTTTCCCCCTTGAAAAGAGCTCCTGCGGAAAGCGGCTCCTGTGGCAGCCCACAGCTCTCACGGGGCCTCTTTGCCCACCCCAGGCTGGTTTGCTACTCTGCCCTGGACCAGCTTGCTTTCTCTATGACCCTTAACCCTGGGTCAGACCCTGGGTTTCCCCCTTGCCCTTTGGAGAGTTATTATGCCTAAGATTCTGGGACCTGGTGTGTGAGCTAGCAAGAGGCTGCAGCCCAGGATGAAGGCCTTTAGGACACTGCATGCAAGACTGGCAGAGCCCCTGGACTGGGCTTCTTTTGCTGGGAGAGGTGCGGGTAGGAGCTACACCTCCGTAAAACTGGAGCCCAGGGCCCTGCCTGTCCCAGTCGGATATCATTCTTTACTGTGGCACCTCTTGGGAGCCATCCATCCATCTCTGCAAGGGCTAATTATTGACCCTCCCCTTCCATCCTTGTTCAGTCCCTCCTCCGGGAGCAATCCTCCTGGTCTCTTCCTGAAGGGAACACCTCACGGCTGCTTCAGACAGCAGGCAGAAAGAGAGTAGATGCTTTCCACTGCCAACAAGTTTCAGAGGTGTTAGACAAGTAATTAGTACTGGCTCCTCAGACCTAAGAAACTCATATTGTAGATGTTCTGGCAGATGGGCCCATGCTCTGCCTTCCCTTTTTTGTGACAGCAGGAGGAGGCTGGGTCTGGGGGTGTGGGCAGTGCACCTGGGGCAGGACTTCAGGGTGAAGTTTCGAAAGGGGGCACCTTTCCTCCTCCACCGGATTCTTGGCTATGCAGAGTGAGGCCCAGTTTCTACTCTGGGCAAGGCCATTCAATGTACACTCACCCCACCCCACCCGCCAGGGAATTTTCACTGAACGTGTAACCCAGATGGCCCAGTCTGGGTTTGTTTACATTCTTGGGAACGGTTGTGGAAAGGGGAAAACAACCCCTTAGATGAGCTGTCAAATACAGAAATCTGAGCCTTTGAGGGATGGGCCTTTTAGGTGGGTTTGAGGGCTGAGCGGGTCCATCCAGTAAAAGAAACGGCTGAGCCCATGTTCTTGCACATAGCTATGCACATGTCCACGTGCACACATCTATCACATTGCACATGCAGTGTACACCCCGTCTCCCCAAAGTGCTGCCCCGATGATGGAAAAGCCAAGACTTCACTCTTTTTTATTTCCTGGATAAAGGAGGACCAGACCAAAGGTCTGGAGCAGAGGTGGGGAGAGTTATGTGAAGAACAGCGCCCGTTTAAAGATGCTGTCTAGCCTTACCTTGACGAAAGATGACATGTCAGGCACTGTCTGACACATCTTGTGCTAAAGAGGAAGGATCCTCAAGGCTCCAGAAGCAACCTAAGTAGGAAAACTATGAGTAACTCAAAAATGTAGTAAAGGTGAGGACAAGATCCAGATAGAGAAGGCAGTGGGAGGTGGAGAGGCCCCTTGCTGTCTAGTCCTTTGAGAAACCTTTGCTGATTTTTTGCCTCTGCCTCACAGACCTTCAAGCCAGGAGACCGTGAAGACTGAACCGGCCCTTTCTCTTAGTATAAACCAGACACTGCAGGCTTCACAAGGGCTTGAGAGGTTTCATGCCTGGGCTGTTGAAGAATGCATCCCGGTTGGAGGACAGAGAAGATCCTTGGGAAGGGGAGAGCAGTCCCTTTCAAGCTGTTGGCCAGCAGAGAACAGATCATAAGAGAGTAAGCATAGGCCCTGGGGCAGAGATCTTGGCTCTCCCTCCTCCCTACCACTACGTCAGGCTGGTGGCAGGCACTCTTTCCATCCAGGTACGGAGCCTTAGGGAGGAAGGCTCAGGTTCTGAGAGCTGTGGAGACCCCTTTCAGAGGATCTAACATCTCCTTCTTTTGAAAGAAAACAGGTCGGCAGCAGAACCCAGGATGGTGGACGCAGGGCAGAGAAGGTGGTTTATTAGGTCAGAATACATGGGCTGGAGAAGCACGGCCACCTAGGGCACCAGGTGCCTCTGCCTGTGCGAGTCTGTCCTCTGCTTTAAGACTGGGGGCTGCCTCCTTCTCCCTCTTTTCCCCCCTTCTCTGAAACCACCTTTAACAAGGCAATCCCGCAGCTTCTCCAGCAGCCAATGTGTTTCTGATAAAGTACTTTTCTTCCTACTAACAAATTCCAGCTTTTTTTTTGACTCCTGAAGCCACAACACAGGCACTCACTCCTTCAGTGACTGGGTACTTGTTCTCTGGCCCATGCATTTGTTTCCATTGCTGATTCAGACCTCAGCGCTTCCTTCTTCACTCTTCCCATTTTCTCTGAACACCAGTGCAGGGAGGGGAAAAAATGATCAGGAGGACAAGATTCCCCACCAGAGCACCAGGGCAGTCAAGAGAGGAAGGAAAGAAGAGATGGAGGGATCCTCAGGGGGTCAGGAGCCAATAGATGCCAGGGGATACTCACCTTAAAAGACACCCTTACCAACGAAGCTGGGAGCTCTAGGATGTCCTGACTGCAGATGCAACAGTACTCTATGACCCAGCTCTGGGGACTTTGACAGTGAAGAATTGAACCTGGTGGCCCTTCTTTGCTCAAAGCTCAGATGCAGTTCCAGCTTAGGTACGCCTGCCTCTGCCCACCAGAATGTGTGCAGCAGCTTTCCCAGCCTGCCCTGGCCAGCTCTGTGCACCCCTCTACCTCTTCCTCCTCTGGCTTTCCCCTCTTGTAATTTGATTTCTGGTTTCTTATCAATATTTCAACTGCTGTCTGACAAAATTGCTCTAAAAAAGACAGCCACCCATCTGTCCCCAGCTGCCTTTCCAGAAACCTCCCGATGTTACCAGGAAATCTCTAGGAACACTTAGAAACCACACAGCATCACACACAGACATAGAGACTAAGGAGGCCAGGCTGAACACTTCTGGGAAAGTTTGAATGTATTGCTGTGTAAATAATGGCTCTCCAGATTTGGCGTTCTAGTAGTACACACTCATGCCCATTCAAGCTCCTGTTTTCCTACTTGCCCCTTATCTGATCCCCTCAGGAATAACTTTCTGACTCCCTTCTCTTTTAGAGCCAGGTAAAATGCAGACATCATAGAGATACCTCTGTGTTGAGTAGTTTTCTTTTTTCTTTTTTTCCCAGGAGTTAAAGCATTGAAAAGCACTCACTAACAAGTTGTTTTGGCCTCAATTTCTGTTTTCTTGGGATTTAAAAGGTTACTCCTTCTCTTTCCCCTGTGGAAGGGTCTTGGATGGGGCTCAGGTTTCAGAGACCCTGGTCTGATCAGGATGCCTTCCCCTGCCCCCAACAGGCCATTCCCCAAGGCTGCCTGGCAATATGGTCCAGTTGCCTTTGTATAATGGGGTGGGCAGATTTCACATCTTTACACTCCCCTTCAAGAGTCTCCAGGGGGAACTGCTCACCTGGCCCGCCTGGAGTGCTCTTAGGGACCACAGTAGTGAGTCTTAGATTTTTATTTAGGTGTCTGGGCAGAGGCAACAGAGAGTGGAGATGGAGGCAAAGCAATCTGTAAAAATAGCAGCAGGCGCACAGCACACACTTTTGTTTGCCTGGAGTGCTGGTTTTTCTCTTCCTTCTGGAGTGCCGGGATTCCTGGATGCTTTGCTTCTGGAACCTTGACAAAGCTAGTTTAGTATCATTCCCCTGCACTTCCTGCTTCCCCTACAGACTCTGGACATTTCTAACCAAAAGACATGGTACAGGATTCCATTTCAGGAGAAAGCATACTTTATCTGCCCAGATCTGCCCGCGTGGGGGGCTCTGCTCAAGACTGGAGGGCGTTATTCATTATTTCCTTTTCAACAATATCCCGATTTTCTCTCCCGTCCCTCCCCCAAAGAGCCACATATTGAAACATTTTGCTCCTTAATAAGAGCAGACCCAAGAGCTAGAAGGTGAAAGGCCAGGCTGGGACCGGTGACTGGAGCTGCCCGGGATCCTAGCCCACAACCACCGTTGCCCCTCCCTACGCATTCCAGACTATAGCTTAGGAAAACAAGACCTCGGAGGAAGGGAGGGGGCTAATGGTCCAGAGCCATAGCCCCTGGACTTCTGCTCCTTGGATTCTTGGGGAGATGTCTTCTTTCCCAAAGGGATAATATACTATTTTAAACAATGGTCAATAAAAACTACTATCTACATGTATATCCTGTATTTTTAAAGATAAGCTTTCTTTAGGAAAGAAGAGAAGTCTGAAGGGCTTCGGGTATTCTAGAGGAAGTGAGGGACAAACAAACTGTTTAGTGGCTCACCATCCCTGGTTGGTCCTTCCCTCGCTCTCCTTTCTTCTCTTTGTTTATCTAGATTTTTCAGATTGGGAATTGGACCTAGGGCTGGGCAAGTACTCTACACAAAAGCCTTCTTTTCACTTTTAATTTTGAGACAGGTTCTCATTAAGTTAACCAGGCCGGTCTTGAACTTGAGATTCTCCAGTGTAAGCCTTCCAAGATGACAGGTTTGTTGCCAGCGCCTGCCTGCCTTGTTTCACAGGGAGACTATTAAGAGATCATTGACTTACCTCCCCCTTAGCCCAGTGGTCTTCACCTTCCTTATGCTGTGACCCTTTAATGCAGTTCCTTAGGATGTTCTGACTCCAACTGTAAAATAATTTCACTTTACTTCATAACTGTAATTTCACTACAGTCATGAATTGTAATGTAAATATCTGCTATGTAGGATATCTGATATGCAACCCCCGTGAAAGGGTTGTTCACCCCCACAGGAGGAATCTCAACTCACAGGTTAAGAACCACAGCTCTAAGCTCTTCTTTCATTGTGTTTTCTGTATAGTTCTGAGACCCTACTCATTTGCAGACTAACTCTTGAATGTTTCTCTCATTCTCTCATGAGCATCCTGGAGGCAAGCCTAGAGCTAATTTTGTTCAAAGATAAATTGCTAGTATCCACACAAATGCAAACAGGTATAGAAAAGGCAATAATTACCGTTAACTAATTATCCTTCTCCTTACCAATAACTAAGGAAAAGAATGGGAAATGACCCAGAACATCACATTTGTGCTCACAGCAAAACTTTACCTGTGTGGCTCTGTTTCATAGTCTGCTTTGCAGCGAGAGTGCCTGGTATCAATGGTCAGTTGCTTCATTTATACACAGGTAGCTTAACCATGGACCTGCAATAGTCCCATATTTAAGCCAATGGAGGCGCTCCCTGTTCTAGGCTCTGTAACAAAGCCTTGATGTTTGTGACTTGGTTCCTTCTCTTCCCGTGATTTGCTTGAATGGATATTCATTCCCAGGGTAGCAAGAAAAAAATCGGTGGTCTAAGAAAATGTACGAGCAGATAATGAACAGAGTGCTTTATAGAGCTCCCTTCAGATAGGCTCTCAGATATGAGCATGCGCCTGAAGTGTGGTGTGCATGTGATGAGTGTGTGTGTGTGTGTGTGTGTGTGTGTGTGTGTGTACACAAATCTGTACACAGATTTGTAGTAGCTGCCATAGGCTGGAGCTAGTGGGAAGGGTGGACAGGAAGGACTCACTAAAGCTAGCTGGTACCTTCAGTGCCTTATAAAGACGGGCATAGAGTTGTCACTGGCCACTCGTCTTCTATCAAGCTGCTTCCCTGGCCTCTAGACTTTCTACCCAGAGTCTAGAAAGCAATGTGACACATAGCTCAGAAGAGCAAGGGGGAGCTGAAGATTGGCATATCTAGGGGAAAAGAGAAGAAATCCATGTAGGATGTTGTGGCCCATCCAGCAGTTCTGTGATTCTGAAGCAAGACAAGTAGGAATCGGATTCTTTACCTAGCAAGTGACGCTGATGTGCTTAGATGATCATGAAATGTGGTCCAATCTGAATACATCATATTCTCTGTGAGAGGGTTGAACCTGGAGAAGGTTGCATACAGGTGATTGGCAAAATCAACATTCTCAGGTCTTAAGACATTTACATTCCAGTCTTGATTCTGCTCCTAATTCTGGTGTTCTTGATTAAGTTGTGTCACTTCAGAATTTATATAGTGATGCCTGTGGATATTTAAAGGACTCCAGAATGTGAAGGTCTTTAGTAGACAGTGCCTTTAAAGAGGTCACACAGTAAAATCTAAAGTCATACAGGTGAGCTCTAATCTAATATGCTAAGTCTTTATAAGAGGAAAGTAGGGACCAGGGAAGACCAAATCCAGAGAAAAGACTTTGGGAAAATGCAGAATGATAATCTCATTTTCTAGTCAAGGAAAGAGATCAGTCCTAACAGATCCTTGCTCTCAGGTTCCCACTGTCCAGCAGGGTGGGCAAATATATTTCTGATGTTTGACCAACCCACTCTAGTCTTTTGTATGGTGGCTCTAGCAAAGATTGTTGTATTTACCAGGATTTGGTTCTTCCAAGCAAACAAATGGTCAACATAACAAGGCTGACCACTTTGTTTGTCTTTTCTGGGATCTACTGACACATCAATACTGGTTTATTGTATACTGACAGGATTGGTGTTTATTTGCCAGCTACCTATGTTCCATGTTTGGGGTTCTTTTCTACCCAGAATAAAATCCAAAGCCACATTTGTTTCTACCTCTTTCACAGTTTTTTCCCCTAACCTTTCTCTTTTAATGATGGAGAAAGAGGGAAGCCACTTCTTGTTCTTTGAACACAGAATTTCAGATTTCCAAAGGAAAACGACAAGGAGGTATCTTCCTTGACCCTCATTCTTTGAAGCCTCCTGTGATCCTTGACAGACTGCAAATGTAGACTAAGTTTCTTGATATTTCAGGGTCAGAGAAGGGATGGGAAATCTGGAGAGGGAGATAAGTCCAGGAAATAGAGGCAATGACCAAACCGAAGTCCAATGAAAGAGTAGTTGGTCAGGGTTCTCTTTGCATCCTAGGACACACATGTGACCTGGTTAGATCTTTGCTCCCCTGCTTCATCCCCCTTTCTCCCTGGCATGCTGATATATGTATATATATACACACTCAGTGGACAGAAGGGTTTGGAGAGGGGTAGTAGTAGGTACACAATTAGGGAGGTGTTGGGGCAAAGAGTGTGTATGTGAACAGAAGCAAGTGAGCTGCCTCCAAGGCTAGCAGACACCCTTTCAGCCTATAGATCAAACATGTGCAGGGTTTACCAAGATGGACAAGGAGGAGTTAGAGTTACTGGGCGCACTGTATTGGGGCAAGAAGGCAAAGATTTCATCTACTGCACTTTCGGTCCACCTATTCCACCAGCAAGTTCTTCTTCTGAAGTTCACATCTTTGTAGATATCAGTTATTAATAACTAGTTTTGTCAGGTAACCCAGGGTACCAGTTCTAGGTTAAGCTTTCTCAGCTCTATATCTAATCTGTGGCATTTCTCAGGTGGGTGGGATGTATTTTGTATACATGCCTGCCTCTGCATAAAATTGGGGAATGAATCTTTTTCAATCATTCCACTATATTCAAGAAAAACTTACTTTTTCTGACTGAATGGAGCAGTCAGTTCATTCATTTCTGTAGGTGTGTTTGGAGTTGGGAGCAGTCAGTGTAAAGTTCCTGAGCAATATCGCTTTGTTATCGCAGAGAAGGTAAAAGATTGCAAAGTCTATGTTATCTTTGCTCCATCAATCTCGCCTTACTCAAGCTTGAAAAAGAAGAAAGAGAACAGAATTAAAAGAAAGCACTAGGTTCAGGACCTTTTGTAGGGAAGGTTCACAATGACTAAGAGGTCATCAGCAACTTTAAAGGGTTCAAAGCTTAAGGACATGGAGTGAGGGAAGTGTTCCACCCATTGCAGCTCTGATGTAGATGACTGCGTTCACTGAAATTCAAACAGGTTTGGGGCACATGCCTGCCATAGAGCCACAGAGTACACTCACTGCAGCCACTCACAACAGAGAGCAGCGCTGTCCAAATATAGATGCTGTATTATTTGTCCCTGTCCCTCCTTCTTGAGCTCAAGGAGGATGGGGTGGAAAGAAAGAAGCAGAAGCCAGTTATATTTAACATGGAAGTCTCTTGGGTTGGTGGGAGTGGGAAGTCCATCGGATGACAGTAAGATACGAATATGTCCCTGATACAAATATCTGAGGAGATTCTGTGGAGATCTACTAGGTAAGTTATATCCATTTAGCCAAATGCTTCCATCTTCCAGAAAGAAAAGATGCCACACAATTAGTTTCCTAATCAAACATTGGTCATTGTTATTAATTTGGTGGCCCTCAGCTTTAAGAGACAGGGGTGTGGATGGGTGGAGGGGGTGGGGTGGGAGCAGTGGGTCCCAGACAGAGCATTGTCTCTCAGTACTCCTTCATTGTATGTCACAGCTGAACACAAAACAATGTGCCCCACTTAACACAATAAACACTGGGACTCAGTGCCTTGAGAGCCCCTCTGAGGGAAGCTGGTTCCCCTAGATAAGAGATCAAGCGTGGAAGACATGCTTTCATTTTCTTGGTGTATGTTTTTAAATCAGATTTTGTGAACTCTGTGTCTCTCAGCTTTAGGGGTGAGGGAAAGGGGTGGGGGTATATGTTTTTATCCAAATCCTGCTTCTTTTAAATGATCAGTCTTGAGTGTGACACATTTGCTGCAAAATGGTGTGTTGGGGACCTGGGAAAGAAAAAGAGGGGAGAGAGGGGTTAGACTTCACTCTCTCCATCTTGCAAGCTACTTCTCGGGGAGATGGCATTTAACAGTTGGGTACACCATACCAAAAATGTCCAGAAGGAAAGGGGGAGTGTGGAATGGCTCTTGAAATGATCTGCTCTTCCATTATGTAAGCCCCATCCCCATCTTTCATCCTCTCTCCCCAAACTCCTGCCTAAGAGTGAGTGGGTTCCTGTCAGAGCATGCATGATTGTAAATAGAGCCAGATCAACATGGCCTCTATTAACTGAGCTGGCCACTTCCTCTGGCTGTTTTTTGTCCCCCTGAGAGGTCCACATACTGCCCATTTTAAGTAATGTTTTATCTAAATGACCCCAACAACGAACCCTCAGAACCACGGATGGGTGAAAACCTCACAGGCCAGACAAGGACCCAATGGTGGTTCTAGCTGCAAGCTTGGGGAACCCTACTCTGCTTTTACATGCTCCTACCCCTAGCTGATTCCAATGTGTAGTCAGGGAGCAGGGCCGGGTGCCCTCCTCTTGCTGTGGAAGGGATCCTCATGGTGGAAACCTGGCACTTGACTGGAGGGATTTCCTCAAGTGGACTGACAAGGGTGAGTGACGGTCACAGTCTTCAGATGGGCACTCTTTTCCATTTGGAACCAAACTTAAATTTGGCTTGTGTTTCTAGAAGAGAAATGAACCCTGGTGGTGGGGCCCAGAAGCCAGCCAGATGATAAGCACTTGCAATCTCGAGTACTTATCTCCGCCTGTATCTGGCGCTCTTGCATTTATAAAGTAAATCGGGAAATCTCACCACAGCAGGCTTTCCTGTGGAGGCTGGCATTTCCTGCCCTCCCCAGTGGGGACAGGAATGGAGGCAACACAGGGCTGAAGCTCTGGCCTTCTCTTTTCAGCTCTCTTGTAATTGCTTAACTACTGCAGGAAAAGTGGAAGCCACTGAGTCCCACAATGCACTGGGCTGGAGCCATGGAGGCAGACATATTCACACAGCATTTGTACATACAAAATAATAAGAAGAAACACCATAACTACTTGTTTTAACACACACACACACACACACACACACACACACACACACACACACACATCAAAGAAACAGATCTCCGCTCAAACCCCTTCCATTAATTTGCTTAAATTGAATTTACATTTAAATTTTCTGGGGAAACAATATAAAATCCACGATTAAGCTTTTTTTTTTTCTCCTCCTGAGACGTTATATCATTATGTAGCTCTAGCTGTCCTGGAACTCAGATCTACGTGACTGCGCCTCCCAAGTGCTGGGATTAAAGATGTGCTCCACTATGTCTAGCATGGTTAAATATTTATTATTTACGAATAAATGTTGCTTTTGTATAGGGAAAAGCACCTTCTTACCTCTCTCATTGATATTAGGGTAAGTCAGATTCCAATGTCACTGTCTTTGCTATTGGAAGAGGCCACTGTAACAAAGGCACAGGCTTCACTTCTGTCAGAACACGTGAGTGGGACTGAGTGGCTTTATTCTGCTATAACATAGTGTAGTGTGCCACTGGAAGGACCTGACAAAAACTTGTGCCCAATTTTCAGATGATCAGAATACCGAGCGTAAACTGTTTCTTTGTTCCTGAAAAGAATTTAAACATATATTTCGTTACTAGACATGGTGGACACTGATTGCCCGAAGGAAAACCCTCGCCTGGTCATCAGTAGGGAGTTTATGGATGCTTGTACCACAGTGGAGGCCAGGGAGAGCCCACTCAGCCTGTTAAATTTCTCTCTTCAGTTTCTTGGTTGCATTGCTATTAACTCCCATGCCAGAGCTGGCTTGTGCCATTGTTTTCTGTGACGGGTGATGGAGGCTTCACTCGCAATATTGATTCCCTGTTTTTCACTGTTTCATGCTTCCAGCTTCCAGTGTAAGTAAATGAATAAACAAAGCATTTAGTGTCACCCCATGTTTCTCTTCCTTACACCCTAGGAGGAAGAGTCACAAAGATAGGACACAGGGTTCACATACTCAGTCCCCCTTGCTTTGTGTCACTCAGCCTTGGGTCAGTGCTCGGGCCCAGCCTTGGTCCAAGGCTGCTGCTAGACTGTAGACTCTCAGAGCTGGTTTCCCGTCTTCACTCCAAGGTTCAATCTAGAGCGCACCTTGCATTCAGTGGCTAGATGTTTTTGGTCACCAAGGTCTGTGAATCCCTCAGTATTTCTTTCCTTTTTAAGACTTTGATATTTTGGAGCATAGTGGGGAAGCATGCTGAGAGATAATACCCAGTAGGTGTTTGACTTTGTCTGAAGTGTATTTGTAATTAAGCTGAAGTACTGCCAATTTGGATGCACACCATGGAAGTGAAGCATCTTTGGTGACATCAAGTCTGAAGTGCAAGGGCGGTCTGTCCTAATCCTGTCTGTAACATCTGGCTTTGTGTGACTGTAACAGTGCATGGGATAGTCACCTGACAAAGGAGAGCAGTTTACGTAGCTCATGGTTCGGGAAACTCCAGCCTGTGGTCAGGCAGGCCTTGCTTTAAGTGAGGGTGCTTAATAGCAGCAGTGGGAAATGGTCAGAGACTGAGCTGTTTACATCACAAACCAGGAAGCAGAGAGGCAAGACTGGCACAGCAACAACTCCCTTCAAGAGCATCCTCTAGTGATCAGAGGACCTTGAATAACCTTCTACTCCTAAAGGACCACAGCATCTCCTAGCTGGAGTACTAGTTGTGGTCCAGGGACCACAGCTTTAACACATTAAGTTCTGGGGAATGGTATTTGTGTCTAAGCCATAGCAGCAACGCTAACCATGATTTCTGGTCGAAGTCCTCCTGGCCAAAGTTCTCCATTATAAACTTACTATTTTTTTTTTTTGACAGGAGTTTGAAAGAAGATACTTAGCAATTGGCGAATACTTTTGTGGGGAGACAAATGCCTGTTTCTCCTTACTTGTTCTTTGGCTCATTGAGTTTAGTGTTTGTCGGTGGGTTTCACATTGAGAAGTAATTACCATGGGGTTTTAAGGGTGACCTCACTTCTTTGCTCTACAATTGTTTGTTGGAACGTTTGTGTATGGAAGAGTTGTTCTGTGCCAGGCATGGTGGCCCACACCCTAATCTCAGGACTTGGTAGGTAAAAGCAGGGAGATTGCCGTTCCAGCCTAGCTTGGGGCCCTCTACCCAAACCAAAACCACAACAAAGCAAAACATGGTCTTTCCTCCCCCCTTCGTGTGTTTGCTCACCTATTTGTTCCTATCTGCATGGATTTGCATGACATAGAACATCATCATCATCATCATCAACAACATCATCATTGGGTTCTTACTCATTGCAGTTGCCCTTTATGTTGTTCTTCATCTCGTCACTAAAGCCTGAGCTGAGCTGCTGACATCAATATTTAGCGTGACACAAATGGTTCAATACTGAGACTACAAACTATGATCCTATGTTTTCTCTGCATTATTAAGAGATGAAAGTACTAGGTCTCCAAAGTGAGACATGGTAATCCTACAATGGTGCATATGCATAAATATGAATTTGTGTCTATATTTTAACTACCTTTGTCCTTCTCTTTCTTTCCTTTTTAGTCTGGGACTCTTGTAGCCCACACTGGCCTCGAATTCATTCTACCAACTGAACTATGTCAGCAGCTACATTCTCCTTGAAAAATAAGTCTCTAGAAATATGATTCTATATTAATGTTCAAAATAGAACTGATCCACAGAGCTATCAAGGATGATGATTATTCTTATATGATAGGGTGATTGTTGTTAATCTAACATCACAAGAAGTTCAGAGAGGCAGTGTGCTTCAGTGGCTGAGGTCTAGCTTTGGTCAAACAGTTCTAAGTTTGTGACACATCTCTGCTCTGCAGTCCTGCAGGACTCTGGCTTAGCTGCTTATCTGACATTCCCAAGCCTCCATTCTCCTGTCAGAAAAGCAAGAATTGGTAACAGTCATTGTTTCTAAGGACTATAGTGGAGATCAAATTATATTATATATAGAAGCATGTAGCACACAGGGTGGAATTCTACTTTTAATATTAGCCATATTGATAAACATTTACTTTAAATGCCTCCCTGCTACAATTCACTTAATGAAATGAGGCTGTGGCTAACTGTAAAGCACTGAGTTATAGCCACACTGTGCATAGCCAAAGTGTGCATCACCAGACAAAAAAGAAAATTTGTAAAAAACCATTCTGAGCTGGGCGGTGGTGGCGCACACCTTTAATCCCAGCACTTGGGAGGCAGAGGCAGGCGGATTTCTGAGTTCGAGGCCAGCCTAGTCTACAAAGTGAGCTCCAGGACAGCCAGGGCCATACAGAGAAACCCTGTCTCGAAAAAAACAAAAAACAAAAAACAAAAAACAAAAACAAAAACAAAAACCATTCTGAATTATTTACATCAAAATCAGCCCCCCACACGAGGGCTGGGTTCATAAATTTTCATTTTCCAGAAAAACCAAATGTATGACTGAATGATCGCTGACTCACTGTCACAGAGGAGGCATGATAGGGCATTTGTGCCCTGGGGCTGCATATTAATGCATGAAAGTTTTGGGTTCATGGGCACAGTCACTAGGGGGGCAGGAGTTGTGTCTGCCCTTCAACACTCATCTTGTCTAGTGGATAAACCATGCTCTGTACTCATTTAAACTGGATGAGGTTAGTATAGTATTTGCATCTCAATGACTTTTTGCATGATTACAGTAAAAACTGTCTCTTTTATTGGCTCCAAAAGTTCATCTTTTGGCTACAAAAGACCTCTGGCTTGTTTGGAATTGGCAAAAAGGTGTCATCATCACCAGACATGTAGGACTGTCTCCTGAGGGAATCCCTTTGTGAAAGGAAGCTGTGAGGAGAAAGGAAAGCTGTTTGCATTCAGAACTTTCTAAGTGTTCAGGAGACATGGCCTCACCCTGGTTCAGGCAAAAGTCAAGTGTCTCTTGACCACAGGGAGCCTACTTTTCAGGGAGTGTAGGTCATTTAACAACCCTTAAAGGTTTAGGACAGCATAGACTGGCAGAGAGGACGCAGGCACAGACGCAGTTTAGAAAACACTGGGCCATTTGACTGGAGCACACTTGCTCAGGTCCAAACACAGCTGGAGATCTTAGGACCTGGAAGAGCTCAGAGCACCCTGGGCTCTTTCCATGGTGGGTGAGTTTGAGTCTGTCTTCTCCAATTCCATTTCCTGCCTTTAACTGCCACAGCTTGATCGTTGAGACTTAGCCACCCGTAACTGCTGAGGGAAGTAGGGGGAAAATTGAATGACAGTCATCTCCTGTCTTGGCACAGGGTAGGGGGGAGATGACCGAGTCTTGACCAGCACCCATCCATCACCACCACTACCCTCTGTCTAAAAACCCTTCAGTTAAGACTCGGGAATACTGTGAGACTTGCAGCAAGTTCTTTCTGAGCTTCAGGTCTTTTACTTTGAGCTTGGGAATGGAGAAGAACAAAGTGATGCAGAGCCAGAGGAGAATGTTTAAGTTCTAGGGGAGGGACCCAATGGTTCAGTGCATAGAAATGGAAGCAGAAAGGATAGGAGTCAGTGTCTTTGCCCTAAGGGCCGTGCTGGCTAATGGGCTGTCCTAGTTGGTCATTCACATCTGCCTCTCAATTATGGAGTCTCAGCCTCAGTTTTCCCAGTCTTCTAAATGAAAATATGCTGAAAGTGGGAAGAGATAGTTGTGGGTGGTATAGTCCTAAAGAGTACACCCAGGTCCATGTGCAGTAAGCCATGCCTTAAAGCTTGATTTGGAAAAAAAAAATCCCCAGTGGCTAAAAATACCCTGTTGACCCAGGCCTGTCTGCACCCCTGATCTTTCATTTTATGGGCAACAATGTATGTTTTTCCTTTTTCGTTGGCTAGGGTTCTGTGTTTTGAAGGTAAGGTGTGGGGAGTCCTTCCGAAGTTCAGTGGGAGACAGGGAATCGGATATAGTTTTTCTCTTTGGAAGGAACTTTCATCCAGATTTAGAAAAAAATTGTTTAGGCTCTGCTTGCTACTGTAACCTCTAGTCCTCTGCCAAATGGCAACACAACAAAGACAGCCTCCTTTTCAAGTTTCTGGTTAATAAAACAACACAAGGCAAGACAAATAAACAGAAACAGAAGGCTTGGACTCGCATAACTTAGCATGCACATGTGTAGAGCTAGGTCCAGCCTCTTGCTTGGATGGCCATTGGCTATCTTCTCTAAGTCTGGACTTGAGGATCAAGATCTGCATGCCCTTCACACAGATGCAAGGAGAGCCTGGGAGGGTTGCAGGAACCTGTTCACTCTTTGTTGTTGCTGTTTGCTCTAACCTCCGTCTCTGTGACCTATGCTTGGGAAAAACTTAGTTGGTGTCTGAATCTCTCTAGGCCACAGCTACAGACAGACATACAGACGTGATGATTGAAGGGGAGTGCCCTTGAATAGATAGGTGGTGGCCTGCCATTGGGAAGAGAATATATGGAAGAGATGTAGCGCGTGGCTTATTTTCATGGCAAGATCAACCTTCTTGAACCTTCGTCCTTTCTGTTTAGTGATACCCCATCTTAGGAATCACCTGGGAGTCGGGTGAGGACTTGGAGATTCTTGACAAGGTGAAGGATGTGGAGGAGGAGCAATATGGTGCAGGCTCCTGGAAGGTTCCTGAGATTCTTGGAGTTGCTGAGTCCCACGCTGTTTTGTGGAACTCAGGAGGGGAGTTGACTATGATGAGGAAACAGAACGGTTGATTCTATCTCTTCTGCGCTATTCCTCAATGGGAAAAAAAAAAAAGCTCATCTTTGGGCTCTCTCATTCGTCTGCCAGGAGTCATGGGGAAAGTGGCTTTCGTCACAGGACGACATGCAAACTTCAGTTGTTTCCAGCAGTCACTCTGTCTGTGTAGAGCAGGGATTTCTCAGCTCTCCAGCTCTGCTCTCAGGAGACATCTTCAGGCCATTATGAGGTAGTAGCCAAGGATCAGCTGCTGCTAAACCCTGAAAACAGAGTAAATCCAACACTGGAAGAAGGGCTAGAGATTTACGATGTTTCAGAAGAGAAGCTGTCATAAAAACAGGGCCAGCCAACTTCCTTGCAATGTGTTAAATGACAAGCAGAGCGTGTAAAGGGGCTTTCTGTTACATGCAGCAAATGAGACGACAGAGGACTTGGTGAGGCGTGGCTGGGGGTTGGGTGGGCAGTGCCTGTTTTATCAGGAGTCACCTGGCATTTCATCTTGCCGTTCCCTTGCCTTTTGCTTCCCATTGCCCTGAAGTGTGGCTTCTGCTATTTTTGATCAGTTTCTCCAGGACTGTTCCTTGGGGGAATATGGCTCCTGTAATTCTCCCAGAATCCTCATTGGACCTCGCTCCCTTAGTGCGTGTTCTGTCAGACCACCTACAACTCAACAAGCCAAATGCTTGATAGCATCCTCAGTTGGAACCGTATGCCTCATGTCTTAAACATCTACAGGGTTGGTAGGCTGTCTGTCCACTGATGGAGCTCTCCGTCCATCCTTCACTACGGCCTGGTGTGCATCTCCTTCCTGTGCTACCCTTTTTCCTAGGGATTGTTGAGCCAGCCTTGGCTCCAGACACAAGTAAGATCTGGCAACCTAACCAGAGCAAGCGCATCCTTCCTACATACACTCGGTTCAGGAGTGGTTGTAATAATTGCTGGATTGCGGTCTTTACAAACGACGCGAGCTGTCAGCGTCTTCCTAACTTCACTGTGTGTATGAAATTGTATGGTTGTGCATATGTACTTATAGAAGCACACAAGCGTTTGTCTGTCTGTGCACATGGAAGCCAATGGTTAGTCAGCGTAAGGTGTCTTTCTCAATTCCTCTTTGGCTTTTTTTTTTTTTTTAAAAAATAGGATTTCTCACTGAACCTGGAGCTCATCAGTTCAGCTAGACTGACTGACTGACTGACTGACTGGCCAGGGATCTGTCTGTCCCATCAGGCAGCACCAGGATCACAGAGGCACTGCATTAGGCCTAGATTGTTAATTAATGCTGGCTGGGGATATGAACTCACTTCCTCATGTTTGCATACCAAGTACTTTAGTGCTCTTTCCAGCTCCTTATCCTTGTCCCTCCCCCCCCCCCTCTCTCTCTCTCTGTGTGTGTGTGTGTATCCAATGGATATTAGCTTCTGGGGTTGGAACAGCTTCTCCGTAAGAAACCGGGTCTCTAACCTGTGTAGACCAAGACCTTTTGCCCTACTATATTTTTATCATCACACCAGGAGGCAATGTGCTGTTGGCATCTGATAGTAGAGTCCAAGATTGCTGCTCTCCTTTCATGCCCTCTCATGCGAAGGATATCCCATAAGAGCCAAGAACTGAGCATCCCCAGACATCACTGGTGCTGAGGCTGAGAAACCATGGTTTAGATGTGCCAAGGACCAACGTTGAGCTTTGCTTTGTAGCCCAATACTACTTAGTCAGGGATAGGGTAAACTGCCTTGACCTGGGGAGCTATGGAGTGTCCTGGCATATTCATAAGATGAGGCCCAAACTGGGGCTCAGCAAAGTCCTGAGGGCTGGCCAGGTGTCTTTCTGTTAGAGAAGAAACAGGCTTACAAGATGGAGAACTCTCAAGTGAAAGAGCTGGGGTCAGTGGATATACACACCCTGACTAGACTGGGTGTTCTCCACCCCAGTGTGTTCAGCTGCAGGCTAAATGTGGCTGAGAAGGCTCGTCCCTCTCCTTCTTATCCTCTCAGGTGTACCTTTATTGCTGAGGCCCCAGCAGCCCTCTGGTCTTGCCCAGGACACCTTTATTCCTGCGGCTATTCTCTTGACTAACATCGCAATGCCCGTTATCATACTTTGTCTTTCTGTTTCTTCTCAGCTTCTCCCTGACACATATACATTGTGCCCTCATATGCTTACACCTCCTCTTCTGATGCCCAGGTGCTTGGGATACGGCTTATATCATAGAATGTTTTAAAGCTTCTTTCCTTTTAGTCCTTTTGCTGTAGAAGTCACATTCTTCAATGCCCTATGATGCCTCTGAGTGTCAAGAGACAAGACTTACAACAAAGAAGGACAAAGTCGCAGAGGTGACTGTGTCAAGATCATATTTCATTACAGCACAGATTTCAGAGATTTCCTCCCCCCAGCTCTGAGTTAGGAAGGAGGTAGGGTGGTAGAGAGCAATGGTTTTATAGGTTTAGCCAGATGTCAGAGACATCTGGCAACTGGATGTTCATTTTTTAAGAAGTTTTGGTTATTATGCTCATAGGATGGAGACTGGGAGTTGAAAGTTTGCTTTTCTAGTGACTCTGAGACCTTATAGCTTTGAGGATAAGGATTAACAGCAACGGCTAGGAGAAGGGTTTGGGCCTGGCAAAAGGCAGCTTTTCCCTGTGCCTCATCATTTGAAGGTGAAGCACTTTCTGTTTCTGATACAACGAGTTACTAGAAATTTTAACTATAAATTACAGAGTACTTATTCAATGACTGGCAGTGTACTAGGCTCTTTGGCCATGTTTTCTCCCTTTGCATCTGTCCCCTTGTGTTATAATCAATACTGCTCTAAGAGAGGTTTTTTAATGCTTCTAAAAAGAATGCTGTTCCTTTCCTCCAGTATCTGAGTGGATATCCTGCTTTAGACTCAAACACATTGTTCCAGTCTTTAGGAGTTTTCCTGTTATCAACTCCAGTGTAATGCCTTTCTTGCTGTTAGCTTGTTTTCCCTAGGGTGCTAATGTTGTGTTTTGTGTTATACATTCGCTCAATTTTCTTAGAGAAATTGCCAAGTTGATGGTGTCAGTCATGCTTGTGAAAGCCTTCGTGTAGTATTAACAGACCCACTCCAAACTCACTGTCTGGGACCTGCATTGCACATGCTTCAGGCTCCAGATGTGTGACTCAGTTGATACATTTAAAGAAAGCATTGTATTTTCTTGGGGAGATGGCTCTTGTATGCAAATCTCTCGCCCATCAGAGACAACCTGGTGAAAAAGGAGACTGTATTCATGGTCAAATTTATGCTTCAGAAAAGGAAAGGCTGAGCCAAGTGAGGTACTGAACATTTAAACAATCCCAGCATTTAGGAGGCTGAGTCAGGGTAATCCCAAGTCTGGGGCCAGCCTGGGCTACATAAATCATTCCATGTTGGACATGTGGATATGCTGGCTGACCTAACAGGGGTCAATGGAATCTCACCCTTTCAGCATGCTGTGACCAGCATGCAAAGCTCATTTATTACGAACAGTTTTCTCGAAGTTTGTGGCCATTTTCTTGCTGACCTACGGGTAGCTCTTAGTTAGGGAGTCTTTCTAGGGTCTTCTAGAGGTTGTTTGCAGTTGTAGGATAAAGCCAAAATAGAAGATAGATGTTAAGAAAAAAATGTTGGGACTCTTTGAAGAAGTACAGCAGTGAAGTGGAGTAAGAGTTGGTGAGAAACACAACTCTAAATTTTAAGAGGAGAGGAAAGATTGTGACTTGTATTTGAGCAACCTAGATAGAGTCTAGAAGAGACTGTGAGTTGTAGACATCAGCTCAAGTCCCTGGTCTCCTTGATCATTCCTGCTTTTGCAGTGGGGAGACCTTCAATTGCTAGCATAGAACCTGGGAAAACTGGGCGAAGGGTTCATAGTTGACAACAGGATGGAGCAAGCCAGTGCCCTTGAAAGATCTTCGCCCGTCTGCTGCAAGAGGCTCTGTTCCATTGCTTGAGCATTATTTGGGATTTAGCACAGCTTAGAAGATTTACCAGAATTTGGACTGTTTTGGAGTGGGTGGGCTCTCTGTGCTCAGGTTAGTCAGCAGGCTGCAACGTCGTGTTTTGGTAAACCAGCTGACAGGAGTTGGTTTGTCAGGAAGGCCTTAGCCTCAGAGTGGATAGGGCAAGCAACAGCAGAAGAGAAGACAGTGGGGTTTTTTGGTTTTTTTGTTTGTTTGTTTGTTTGTTTTTTTAAGTTTCCCTTTACAGTGATATGTGCACAGCCCTTCAACTTTTAGAAAGAAAGCTCATTGGGGGTGGAGGGGGGCAACCAACACCTAAAAGAGAGGTTGTTTACTTTTTAAAAGATGTTTTTAAGGCAACTCAGGAGACCAGACAGTTCTCTATATATCCTGTCCTCCTTGTGCTGCTTAGTGACCAGACTACTGAGAACAGGAGATAAACTAGAACCTCTCTCTTTGTTGCGTCCTCTCTAGGGGAAAGGTTGTTTTGTTTTGTTGTTTTTGTTCTTTTGTTTGTTTGTTTTGCTTTATATCAAACATTAAAAGGAGTGGTTTTTTGTGAATGGATTTTTACAGTAAAGAAAGTGGAATGACAACTATCCAGAATATCAACTTTCACTCACTGTTTGGATATCACAACCCCACTGGATCCACCAAATACTTTTAACTCTATAAAGTTTCCATTATTTCATTTAGTCAGAAAATTCTGCCAGCTAATATTTTACTAAGGCTGAAGAATTTTCAACGAACCCTTTCCATATCTGCCAAGTTTGAAGAGATGGTGTATCAGGTGTCCATAAAGTTTAGCTTCAGAAATTCAGATTATGTTTCCCATATTCATTAAAAAGGTTTTCTTTGTGTACTGCCTGGCTTATTTTAGGCTCAGGAGCATCTATGCCATTATTGTGTGTGTGGTGGGAGGGGTTAATTCATATGCTCTGTCTAGGTGGCTTCAGCATCTTTATGTTCTTGAAGATCACTTTAGATGAAAGGCATTAAACTAAGGTAGATTTTAGGTATCTAGGCTTCTGTTTACAGACCCTCTCCATAATACTTATTTCTGGTGCTGGGCATCAAATTAAAAACTAAAAAAGTCAGCCCTGTCCTTTTAAAAAATATGTCAAAGGCCCCCAACTCTTTAACAACACAGGAAATGTCAAATATTATATGGATATAAATAACTCAGTAAAACAGGGTTACAAGAACATCTGGCTTTGCACAGTTCCACGTACTCGGCTGGCGCAGAGATATTTCAGTAATACTATCCAGCCATTGGGCTGGGAGAGACTGTGGGGCACAGAAGGGAATTTGAGTGTCCAGTGAAAACTGGGCTTGTAAAAAGGTCTGAGTTGTTATCTGTCTAACCCACCCTAATCTGTTCAGTCATTTGCTCTGGGGGCTCTTAAGAGAGAAAGGTTGACCCCCCTCTGGAAGCCAGTCTCTCAGACAGATACCCTCGGGATCTCAAGGTTAGGATGAAGGGCAGGAGGTTAACGGCCCTCAAGGAGGGAGCTGCCCCAGTGATAACTAAAGAGATCATTTTTTAAAAGGGACATCTCAATTTTCTAAGAACTTCCAGGTCTATTTGAGATCTGATGTTCTGGTGACCATCTGCAGGGAAATGGTGGCCTGTCTCTCCTTTGTTCTGGCCCGCATGTCTCTTGCCTGATAGGCTCAATTCTTTGGTTCTCTACTTCACTTCACTGAACCACATTCTTCACTGGAAATTTTCCTTTTCCTTTTAAGGTCTGGTTTCCTTGGGTTTTAGGCAAACTATCATTGGGGGAGGGGGGCAGGAAAGCTGTGCACTTCAGACTAGTTGGTGTTCATTTCACCCCCATGTGCTTAAAAAGGGACCCCATAAATACACACACACACACACACACACACACACACACACACACACATACAAACACATGTGCATGCACATGCACACACACATACATACATAAATGTGCTTGCACACTCACATGAACTCATGCATGCACTCACAAACACACACGAATGCACACACTCACGAATGCAAGCATGCATGCACATATCCACAGAGGAAGTTGACGTTTATGGTTTTCCTCTATCTAAATTACGAAACCCAACATTATTGGGAATGATTCAGAGCTACATCATGTCAAAGGAGAACAGAGAGAAATAGAAACATAGGTGTCCCATTTTCACTATCTCCTCTGTGGATAGGGGTTATTATTGTGGACCAAGCGCCTTGGTGGGTGAGTCTCCAAACCTTACCTGTCGTCCTTCAGGCAGGTTAGCAGCTAGTGGAGTTCCACTGTTACCAAGGCCATACAAGGCAACACTATGCTGCAATAGAATGCAATCTCTATTTTAAAATAAGGCAAACCATTTGGAACTGACTGATAAAAATAATTCATTTGTCTCTTGCCAACCTTTGGCATATCTACTTTTATTTGTAGTTAAAATAGCACTACATCACCTTCTCTCTTCCCCTTCCTACCTCTACTTTCTCCATGTCTGCCACTTTTAATTTGATAGCCTCTTTTTCTTTGATTATTATTGCTGTATACATATGTTACACTACATATGTATATGACAACATGTATGTATGTATGCATATATATACATATATATATATATGTGCACAAATATATGAACACAACATTCTGAGTCTGCTTTTGTTGTCTGTGTGTATGTGGTTTTAGAAGTGACCATTCTGCATTGAATGGGTGATAAAGGGGCTCACTTCTGTGTGAGGCTAATTCTCCCTCTCTCTACAGTCATTAGTCACATATAATTCCTTGTCTAGGGGTGGGACAGGACTCATGGAATTTCCCCTTCCATGTTAACATGACAATTGCCATTGTTCCAGTCGTGTTTGTTCAGCCATTTCTAAGAGACTGTTTGACAGCACACATCCTGGTATCCTGCCTTTTATAATCTCCCCTCCACCCTGCTCTGTGATGTTCCCTGAGTCATAGATGCAGGAACTGTAATGTAGGTGTATCTGTTAGGGCTGGACTCCCTATGGTCTATGTGTCCTGGTTTAGGTTTCTGAGGTGGTCTCCATTTGATGTAAACAATGGCTTCTTTGATGAGAGCCGGGAGCTACACATACCTGTGGGAATGAGGAGAAAATTAAGAGCATTGTAAGAAATTGTGTTGGTCTAAGTAGAGGTAGTGGATTCTTTTCAAAGGTTCATGTTCTAAGTAGCCCTGGCTAGATTTCTATTGCTGTGTATGATTTCCCCTTCTGAGTGGGCTTTAAGGCCAACCAGACAGCTGTGGGGACCAACAGCGTGTGAGCACCACTTTTTGCACCCTTATGGATAGTTTCTTCTCTTTATTTCTTTGTTTGTTTTGTTCTTTCTTCCTTCCTTTCTTTCTTTTCTCCTTTCTTTCTCTCTCTTCCTTTCTGTCTGTCTTCCTTTTTTTCTTTCTTCTTCCTTTTTTCTCCTCCTTCCTTCCTTCCTTCCTTCCTTTCTCTCTTCCTTTCTTTTCTTCCTTCCTTCCTTCCTTTCTTCCTTCTTTCTCCTTCCCTCCTTCCCTCATTCTCTCTCTTTCTCTCATTCCTTTCTTTCTCTCTTTCCTTCTTTCTTTCTTCCTTCATTTCTTTCTCTCTTCCTTCCTTTCTTTCTATCTATCTATCTATCTTTCTTTCTTTCTTTCTTTCTTTCTTTCTTCCTTTCTTTCTTTCTTTCTTCCTTTCTTCCTTCCTTTCTTTCTTTCCTTTCTCTCTCTCTCTTTTTCTTTCTTGCATTCTTTCATTCTTGACAAGGTCTCACTGAATATCCCTGGCTAGCCTGGAACTTGCTATGTAGAATAGGCTGGCCACAAATTCGCACAACTACCGTCTTGTGCTTCCTGAGTACTAAGACTAAAGAAAGGCATGGTCATCATCCCCAGATGCAACAGTATTCTTGTAATTGTGACAAAACATATTGGGGAAGGAAGGGTTTATTTTGGCTTACTGTTCCCTAGCCTTGGAGTGTATGGTAGTGGGAGCAAGAGGTCACTGTCAGGACCACAGTCAGAAAGCAGAGAATGATCTGATGCTCAGTTGCTCTCCTCTTCTTATTCAGTCAGAGACATTAGCCCCTGGGACAATAACACCTACCTTTCTGCCAAATATTCTCACCTCAATATAATCTAGAAAAAATTCAGAGACTTGTCTCATAATGATAATTTTTCCTACCAAGTTTACAGTACAGACCATCATAAATAGTGTTTCTTGAAATTATCTGATCCTTGGGTAAAATCATTATAGATGAGGAGGTGCAGAATTTGACAGATGAATGGCTTCATGCTTCAGCACCAGGAAGTGGCAGCACCATAGCAGGAAGTAGAATCACTCCTGCCTCAGGAAGTGGCAGCAGTCTCTAACACAGCACCAGGAAGTGGTTGTACTCCAGCATAGGAAGTGGAGGCACTCCAGCACCAGGAAGTGGAGGCACTCCAGCATAGGAAATGGCTACACTCCAGCACCAGGAAGTGGAGGCACTCCAGCATAGGAAATGGCTGCACTCCAGCACCAGGAAGTGGAGGCACTCCAGCATAGGAAATGGCTACACTCCAGCACCAGGAAGTGGAGGCACTCCAGCATAGGAAATGGCTACACTCCAGCACCAGGAAGTAGGGGCACTCCAGCATAGGAAGTGGAGGCCCTCCAGCATAGGAAGTGGCAATCAGACTGATTCCTTTCAAAGTGGGTAGGAATACTAATTGAGCTGAAAGAAATCTCTCCATTTAGAATGATGATGTAGTTCTTCAAGGTTCCCGGTGGCCTCAAAGTGCTTCCTTTAAGGTATGTATTTTGTGTCTGTCCTCAAATGACCATATTCTTTCCATTTCTCAGTTAATTGGTTGATTCAACTACTACAAATTAAATTCTAGCATAAACATTTCCAGACTGTATGATTATTTTTTTGTACTAGAGATGAAACCCAGGGCTCCTCACATGCTAAGAACAATTCAATCAACAAGCCTCACCCACAACTTCAACCATTTTATATCCAGAGCACTCTGTAGGTGCTAGGGTCTGGTCCACAACAGTACTTGATTTCAAGTCAGGTAAAGAAAGACCAGCAAACGACAGCAAAGGCACACGACATAAGCATTAGGGCACCATGTTAGAGGTGAGAGAACAACAAAGATTTGGGTAGAACGTGGTACATTCGAAGTTATTAACTGATCAGGGCAAGCTTGGCAAGGAATACTCACAAGTCTAGTAGCATTCTGCACTCAGATCTTTCCTCCCTGGCTCCCTGTCGTCTTACGTTCATTGGATGCTGTCCCTGTTCCCTCTCATATGTATTCTGTAGATTTGTCCTCAAAGTAGTCTTGGCCCCGTAGTCTTACTGTAGGCTGTCTAGACTATGTGGCAAGTTCCCTGGGATGTGGAGAACGTTTCTTAGGCGTATGTGATGGCAAGAGCCCAGCTGCCCCTCCGTCTGCCACATCCAGCCTATCCACAGACCAACTCCCCACTGAGGTCACCTCCCAGTCTGCTTGTTTTTCTGTGATCACAGTCTACCCCTTCCCATCTCGTGCTGTTCCAGGGACTGGATGGAACAAACTCCACCCAGGCACCTCAGTGACATCGGCCAGCACACTTCAGGAAATGGAAACCGACAGAAGCTCCTGCCTTCTGCTGTTGCAAAAGTGGCTTAGCGGGGCAAGACGCCAGCTTAGAGCCCTTGGCTGGAGCTAAGAGGTCTGCAACCCCTTCCCCAGAGATGGGAGTGCCTGGGGGCCAAGTGCCTTGGCAGCCTTGACATGAAACACTCAGGTGAGGCATTTTCCATCTGGCTAAGAAGCCCTCATTATATTGTCAAACAAGACTGCAATGTGCAGAAGAAACAAAGATGGATTCTTGCTGAGTTGGGGAATCAGAGGGAGGAATTGTTTTACATGGAGGTAAACACCTCTGATGCTGCTGATGCTGCGATCCCAGCAGTGTTTTCCTTGACACAGAAGTCAGGGCGGGGAGGGTACAACATGGGGGCTTTGGATGCCTCCTGATACTTCCGTCCTGCCTAGAGCAGGGAGTAAGGAGGCCATAGTAATAATGAGACCTCTCATCCTGGTCAGAACCTTCTTCCGGTTGTTGGAGCCCCTGGCTTCTGCTTTCTCATAATCCTCCTCTGTAGATCCCAGGGGAAATGGTCTTGTTGTTGCTGCTGTTGTTCTTAATATTTTTCTTTAAAAAGTTATTGGGGGCCGGGGTGGTGGTGGAGATGGCACAGCACCTAAGAGCACTGAGTGCTCTCCCGAAGGTTGTGAGTTCAATTCCCAGCCACCACAGGGTGACTCCCAACCATCTGTAACAGGATCAGAAGTCCTCTTCTGGTGTGTCTGAAGACAGCAATAGTGTACTTATAGATAAAATAAATATGTATATTTTTAACTTGAATTCATGTCCTCATGTATACCAGCAAAAGGGTCTAACTGAAACATATTCTCATACATCTCTAGCCCATTTATTACCTCTTACATATGTAAGTATTTTTTTAAGATAGGGTTTTACCATGTATTGCAAGTAGCCCTTGAACTTGTGGTCCTCCTCCTACCGACTCCCAAATTGCTGGGACTACACATTTTTGTCAGCAAGCCTAGGTTAAAATAACTTTTAAAAAATTTTTCTAAACAGAGTTCAATTAAACATTAGTTATTGAGTCCTGAGGATGCTCAAAAGCTGTGTCCAGGCCAGTGGTATTGCGTAGGATGGTTGTAAACCACATGAAAACTCTCCAGATGCCTGACTCTACCAGGGTCTTTCTGGCAAAGGGTATTGTATTTTGGACATTTTAGAGCTAATATTTGGAAAGTGTATCTTTTTAAAAAGTCAATCCTGGGAATTGAACTCTGGGTCTTATACATACAAGTCAAGTACACCATCACTGAGCTACAATCCCAGCCCAAAGTCAGTGGCTTCCTTCCTTCCTCCTCTTCCTTCTCCTTCCCTTTTAGCGTATAGGTGATTGAATCTAGGACCTCAGTGTGCAAGGCAGTCCATTCTATCACTGAGTTGTAATACCAGCCCTGTAATCCCCCCTTTTATTCCCCCTTTAGCCCCTGACTTCTGTCCTAATTTTGCTTTGCATCAGTAGAATGCATTTCTAGCACAGAGCTTCACACTGTTTTCTTTGTTTCATGTTTGTGACTCTGAGTGGAGGCCCAAGGTTGATGTCAGGGAAGCTTTCTCCATTGCTCTTCCACCTTGTCCTTTGAGTCAGGCTATCTCAATCAAACCCAGAGCTCACTGAATAGTCTCGCTTGTCAGCTTGCTCCATGGAGTCCCTGTCTGCCCAAACTCCTTCCGATTGTTTTAACAGTAAACTCTACTCTGTAGCTTTGAATTTTTTAAACAAAGCCTTAATATGTAGCACTGGCTGGCTTCAAACTCCCAGAGATCCGTCCATCTATGGTTTCTGAGCACTGGGATTAAAGGCGTTTGCCAGCATACCGAGCAGCTTTGAATTTTGAAGTTTCCTGTGTGAGGATGCCATTACTCTGTTGCGGCTTCACACCCTAGTCCCTTTGGTGTCTTCAGAACCCCTCTCAGCTGACCCCCCAAGGGGACAACTCTGTGTCTGTCTGACTTAGCAGTGTCCTCTAGCCTCAGTGATTGTCTCAGATGTGGTCATGTGTACTAAGGTACACATTCTGAATGGATACAGGCACCTTCTGTCTTGTGCAGCCCAGTTATAAGGATGAGACCCATGGAACTACCACAGTTATTGTGTGGTCATGAGAGAACTTATTCTAAGGATGAAGTAAAGCACTAAGATGGACAAAAAAAAGAACAAAATTTCAGGAAAAAGAATGCAGATTGGGCACATTAAACCTCATCAGGGGTGTTAGCTACAGTTTAGTGCTGTGCAAATCACTCTGAATTTCATTTTCTGTACCTGATAACACAAAGAATTATTGAGCAATATAACTTCTTTCTTATTGGAAGAGTAAAATCTTTTCCTCATACATAACTCATAAGGAATCAAAGCACAAAGAAGAAAATAAAAATAACTTACAATTGTGGCAAACAGGATAATAGCCATGAACACTTTGGGATTCCTTTCCTATTTTTCTCGGGCAGGAGGTAAAATTAAGATTTGCTCCTACTGAATATTTGTATTGTATGAAATTTCATGTGTCATGGAATCCTTTAAAGTGATTTCCAAAGTGATGCTGTATTTTGATTATTGACTACAGTTATTTTCGTAGCTGGTATGATTCAACTTCTTTTCAGTCTGTTTTATACTTGTGTATTACTTTGTAATCTCTTACAAGTTTTATTACTTGTGGGTTTTTTTGTCTGTTGTTTGTATTTCTTTTCTTTACTCCTCCTCCTCCTCCTTCTCCCCCAACCCCCAGCTATGATCTCACTCTGTAGTCCATGGAGGGAAAGGAAGGGTTCCCTGCAAGGCCGTGCAGGTATGGATCAGGAAACTGGTACCTGGAGGAAACTGTGAGGTAAGAGAGCCCTTTCTCTGCAGAGGGAAAGGAGTGGGAAAAGTAATGCATGAAGACAAACTTTAAGGTCACTCAGTGTGCTGGAATGCAGAGAGAAATGGAAAGGGACTGGAGAGGAGGCAAGACCCCTGCTGGGGGACCTTAGAGGTCACACTAAGAACTTGGGCACTTTCTCCAGGGCTGGGGGTTAATGCAGAGAGAAAATTCCACAGGAGTCAAGTTATCAAGGCTTAACTAGCAAGCAGGCTACTGGAATGGTTGGGGAATTCAGCAGACTGATGTGGGCTGGTGCTCATGGGGTGGACAGGTGGGTAGGCAAGAGACACTGAGAAGATTGCAGCTGGGTCAAAATGTGGAAGAGGACAGAGTTCCCTTGGTGTCTGTCTCTGCTCATGGATGAATGTTGTGTACTCAGAAAAAGGATAAGGGGAACCCCAGGGCCAGGGCATGAAGCATGAACATGAGCACTGTGGTCTGGAACTCATGAGAAAAATCTTAGCTAGAGAGGCATATTTGGAACCTTTTTTTTTTTTTTAAATGGAATCCACAGTTGAATCCAAAAGAGAAATGGTAATAAGAGCTGTCCTTCACTCGAAAGTTCAGTACAGCATCCACTTCTACTGACTGGCTATAAAGGGTGACCCTCCCAAGGACACACACAGTAATGTCAGAGAAGAGAAAGGCTGAACAGTGGTATCATACCCAACCCCCTAAAATGGGGATCCTCTAAAAAAGGGGCTTATAACCGCTCAGTGCTAGAGGGGGCAGCTAAAGTTATGGCAAAAATGCCTATTAGATTTGTGGCATTTTTTTTTAATTAGGTATTTTCTTTATTTACATGTAAATTTCTCCTTTCCCAGTTTCCCCTCCAAAAAACGAACAAACAAACAAAAACAAGAACAAACTCCTGTTGCCTCCCCCATCCTCATGCCTGCCACCCCACCGTCTCCCACTTATTGGCCCTGGCATTCCCCTACACTGGGGCACAGAACCTTCACAGGGCTGAGATCCTCTCCTCCTATTGATGATCAACTTCGTAATCCTCTACTATACACATTCTGCCAAAACAATCAGTTCCACTATGTATAGTCCTTGGTTGGCGGTTGAGTCCCTGGGAGCTCTGAGGGTACTAGTTAGTTCATATTGTTGTTCGTCCTAAGGGGCTGCAAACCCTTCAACTCCATAGAACTTTTCTCTAACTCCTTCATTGGGGACCGTGTACTCAGTTCAATGGATGGATGTGAGCCTCTACATCTGTATTAGTCAGGTAATGTCAGAGCCTCTCAGAAGATAGCTATATTTAGGCTGGCTTGTCCTTCCTTCAGTCTCTGCTCCATAGTTAATCTCTACAACTCCTTCCATGGGTATTTAATTCCCCCTTTTAAGAAGGAATGAAATGTCCACCTTTTGGTCTTCCTTCTTAAGTTTTTTGTGGTTTGTGGGTTGTTCTTCCTGTATTCTGAACTTTTGGGCTAATAACCACTTATCAGAGAATGCATACTATGTGTGTTCTTTTGTGATTGGGTTACCTCACTCAGGATGATACTTTCCAGATCCATCCATTTCCCTAAGAATTTCATAAATTCATTGCTTTTAATAGCTGAGTAGTACTACATTGTGTAGATGTACCACAGTTTCGTATCCATTCTTCTGTTGAGGAACATCTGGGTTGTTTCCAGTTTCTGGCTATTATAAATAAGGCTGATATGAACATGGTGGAGCATGTGTCCTTATTACATGTTGGAGCATCTTCTGGGTATATGCCCAGGAGTGGTATAGCTGGGTCCTCTGGTAGAACTATGTTCAATTTCCAGAGGAACCGCCACACTGATTTCCAGAGTGGTTGTACCAGTTTGCCATCCCACCAGCAATGAAGGAGTGTTCCTCTTTCTCCACAACCTCTCCAGCATCTGCTGTCACCTGAGTCTTTTATCCTAGCCAATCTGACTGGTGTGAGGTGGAATCTCAGAGTTGTTTTGATTTGCATTTCCCTGATGACTAAGGATGTTGAACATTTCTTTAGGTGCTTCTCAGCCATTCGGTGTTCATCCATTGAGAATTCTTTGTTTAGCTCTGTACCCCATTTTT
>JADRCD010222952.1:0-19071 GCA_019843815.1 Montemys delectorum
AAAAGAAAAGATTTGTTTTGTTTTTTTAAAAGTCAAGCACAGGCCAATGAGAGGTAAAGGTGCTTATGAAAGGGCCTGACTACCTGAGTTTGGTGCCTGGAACCCACAGGTAGAAAGAGAATTAACCCCTGACCTCTATCTGCCCACACATACACACTGTACACAAAGAGTTATTGAAACCCCAGACATAGGTGCACACTTGTAATCCCAGTGGTGGGAAGTGGACACAGGAGAAGAGTCCCTAGGGTTCACTGGATGACCAACCTATTCTACTCAGCAAGTCCCACATCAATGAGACATTGATCCTAGCTTTCAACAAAAAGTAGATTGCTCTTAACAAACACATGAAATTCACATCTAACTTGCACATGTGTGAGAACATACACACACATATATATACTCACACATAGACACATACATATACACTCATATACACATACACACATGTATACATGTGCACATACACATACATACATACTCACAGACATGCACACATACACAAACATATACACACATGCACACATGGACACACATATATATACTCACACAGACACACATATATACATACACATTCATATACATATACACACATGTACACATGTGCATATATACATACATACATACTCATGCATATACATGCACACATACACACATGCACACATATATACATGCATACATACTCACAGATATGCACACATACACAAACACATAATACAGACATATACACACATGCACACATGCACACATATATACATATACACATATACATGGATATATATACATACACACACAGAGACAGACATATGCACACATACACACAGAGATACACAATACATACATAAATACACACACATTCCTTTTAGCAAAGTCACTAGTCACACATACAAAGTGGCTGGGAGCTTGTTGTCATTTCTAGGGTATTAAACCTCAGGTATTATTCCTTAGTCACTCTCCACCCTGATTTTTGAGATAGGCCTATCTTGTTAGGCTATGGTGGCCAGCCCTCTGGATCTGTCTTTGCCTCCTCAGATCATACCACCATGCCCAACATTCTTAGATGGTATTCTAATTCACTTTAATTGTCAACTTGACACAGACTAGGGATGTTGGAGAAAGGAGTCTCAGGGGCAGGTGGAAAAGGAGGGAGCTGAAGGGATCATGGTGTTTGTAGAAGAGGCTGGGGACACTAGACTAAAGCCTGTGACCCTCCTCCAGCTAAGAGATGATTCTTTCAGACCTTGCCTTGCCACAAATAGCCACGTGTTTTTCTAAGCTCCTGCAAATAGCCACGCCTCTCTCCAACCTCCTGCTAATAGCCATGCCTCTCTCCAAGTTCCTGTTATGCCAGAAGTCCCACCTGAAGAGACTGAAGATGAAGATGCTGATTGTGCAATGAGTTGCTGACAGACTAGGGGAGGAGTTTTTCTCTACCTACCTGCTGGTAACAAAGAGAGTTCAATAATGATGGAGGACACCATGCCTCTGTCTCATTTTTTAATCCCTTCTCGCATTCCGGTTCCCTTAATTTTTCACAGGCTCTAACTCCCATTCCAGAAGACCCGTTCGTGTGTGGCTGCAAGCAACCACAAAGCTGGGCAATGGTCTCACTGGAGTTGAGGGTGTGGGCTCATAAAAGGAAGACACACAAGGGTAGTGTGGGCAGGTGAGATCGACAAACAGGACTCAAGCCTTGGAAGCTATCCTCTTACCTGGAGGCTCTGTGCCATCGCTGCGTTTATACCCTGTGTGGATGCTACAGTCTCCCATCCGTCCAACAAATAGCAATGCACCAGAAATGCTTCACTCTTGCCCTTGCTCTCCAACAGACTGACAGCTTGGATCCGTCAGAGGAAGAGCTCGAGAGCCGCATCTGTCATTATTAAACAGAAATCGATAGAGCGCGATCTGTGGAGGAAGCCTCGGGTCTGTAAAAAGGCTTCAAGTTCATTCCGGTTCCCCAGCTCCAGGGTTTGGGGAGAACCTGTTGGAACCGAGCCTTGGAAATGCATGCATTAGCCTTAGAAATTAACGCTGTGTATGTGTGTGTTCATGTGGGTACACACATGTGTTTGGGTACAAGTACATATGTTCTCACATGCATATGGAGGTCACTTGTAAACCTCAGGTATTATTCCTTAGTCACTCTCCACCTTAATTTTTGAGATAGGTCTATCTTGTTAGGCTATGGTGGCCAGCCATCAGGCCCTCTGGATCTGTCTTTGCCTCCTCAGTACTGGGAATACCAGATCATACCACCATGCCTAACTTTCTCATATGGTATTCTAATTCATTTTAATTGTCAACTTGACACAGACTAGGGATGTTGGAGAAAGGAGTCTCGGTTGAGAGATTGCCTAGATCAGAATAGCTGGGCGCTGGTCTGTGGAGAATTGTCTTAACAGCTGCTTGATACAGAAGGACTCAACCCACTGTGGGTGGCACCCATTCCCTGGGCAGGTAAGCCCTGGGCCTTGAGTAAGCCAGCTAGCCTCATAGTCTTTGCTTCAAGTTCTTTCATGAGCTCCTGCCTTGGCTTCTCTCTGTGATGGACTGTGTCCAGCATCCTTTCTCCCCCAATACTCTCATTTGTTAGAGGGCTTTTCCACAACAGAAAGGAAACTAGAGCGTGTGGATGCTGGGAACGGATCTGAGATCCTCACAATTGCAAGGCCATCACCTTTTTAACCGGGCAGCCTGGAAATCGATGTGTTTAAGATGTGTGGGGGGTCAGATGCTATGTCGGGGTGTGAACTGAGTGTGAAGTGTCTCCACAGGCTCCTAGGCTTGAGCCCTTGGCACCAAGGGAGCGGCGCTGTTCTGAGAGGCTGTAAAACCTTTCAGATGTGGCCTAGCTGGAAGAAGTGGGGCTTAGGGGGATGCACCTTAAGGGCAGCATCTGCTTCAAGTCCCTGCCTTCTGCTCATGGCCCGGCCCGTTATTATGTAAACAATTTGCACCAGGAGCTTCCGCTGCCACAGCCCAGAGCTACCCACCAAGCCCTACCCACCACAGTGAAGTACGTCCCCTGAAACCATGAGACAAAGAAAAACTAAAGCTGTTTCCATCAGCTCTTTCATCACAGACATTAGAAGAGTAATTAGCATAGTATATTAAACTTGAAAATCCCTTGGGGAATGCCTTGTCGGATGGGAAAATATTCTCTTTCTGCTCCATTTCTTCACCTTTCTCTCACTGAAGACTTGGATGTGAGCGGCAGCCTTGCCTCAGTTTGAATGTTCTCCTATCTCAAACAGAGAGCCCATTGCCTCTGAGCTCAGCCTTACCCATTTCTCAGGACGTGCACTGAACACAGTAGGACTCTACCCGAACATCACATGGATGGCTTCCTCCATCCATCTCCACTCAATCATTTCCAAACAAGGTCTCTCCATGAATCTGGAACTTACCAGGTATTCTAGACTGGCTCTCCAGCATAGACAAGGCTCCAGGATCCACTGTCTCTACCTCCCTGGGACTGGAATTACGGATCCTTCCCCACCATGTCTGACTTTCCTGTGGTTGCTGAGGATCTGAACCCAGGTCTTTAGGCTTGTGCTGCAAGCACCTGACCCCTGGAGCCATCTCCCCAGCTCAGGCATTTAAAATGTAACAAAACACTTGTTACCATTTCTATGGGCTGGGAGTTTGTGGGTGCTCTGATATTCTTTCTGCTGCTGAATTCTAACCGAAAGCATCTTGGGGGAGGAAAGGCTCTATCTGGCTTACGCTTCCAAGTCACAGTCTATCCCTGAAGGAAGTCAAGGTAGAGATTTGAAGGCTGGACTGCTAGCCATTTCACACAGCATTGTCTTCAATCAAGGAACTCACTTCATAGCCAATGAAGTAATGCAGGACTATGGAAAGACACTGTCTGCTGCTCATCTAGCTCTCTTATACAACCCAGGGCCATCTACCTAGGGAATGGCGCCGCCCACAGTAGGCTGGGACATCTTACCTCAATTAACAACCCCCAGATATGCCCATAGCTAATCTTGATCTTGGAAATTTTACAACAGAGGTTCCTTTCCAAGGTAATTCTAGTTGTATCAAGTTGGCAGTTAATGCTAACCAGGACACAGTTGTCCCTATTAGGTGGCTCTGGTTCAGAGCCTCACATGAAGCTACAGTGGAGATGTCAGCAGAGGCTGTTGTATCTGAACCTAAAGTTAGGCTATCCACAATCCCAGTGCACACTTTTCAGGCTAAGCTACCTGGCAAATAACCACAGCCCCAGGGATCCACCTGTGTCTGCCTCCCTAGGTCGGGTATTGCAAGCACACATCGCCACACTCAACTTTATGTGGCTCAGGTCTTCATGCTTTCAAGGCAAGCATTCACTATCCAGGCCTTCTCGCAGGTCCACAGGAGAGATCTCTACTTTAAGAATATAAGCCAAATGTTCATATTTGCGGAGCTAAATCAGAGCCACCACTAAGACCCACATCTGGAACGTTCAGAGCTTGCTTATATCTGCTCCTGGTCATTTTCTCCAGCTGATGCTAAGGTCCGATCCTCCTAGAGAAAGCCACAGATAGGGACAGAGATAACATTCACAGCTGTCAGTCACCCCATCCTGTGGTCCACATCTTCCTTTTACTGGAACCCTGGTGACTTCCTGTTCTTCAATAGCCACATTGGGAAAACCCAGCATGCATCTGCCTTTTCAGCTCTGACCAGCCCCGGATTGTGGTCACTCTGGTGGGGGCCTGTGGACCTCTGCCGTGTTGACACTCTCAGCCTCAACACCCATGATTCAGGCACTCCACATCCTCTGAGCCCCAGGTATCTTGTCTGGCTGCAGCGGGGGGCGGGGAAGAAGGGGGAAGCCCCCCTCCGAGAGGATATCCTTCTTCCTTGACACTTGAGTTGAGCCTGGGGCACCTAGGCTGGTGGAGTTCATAGTCAGGACAAGGTCTTAGACATAGGTAAGACCTGCTTTAGAAATGACTCAGTGTTACCCAGGTAAATCTCTTGTTGAACAAGCCTGATGGCCTGAGTTCAGTCTCAATAGGAGGGTAAAGCCAGCTCCTGAGAGTTGTCCTCTAGCCCTGCTGAGCGGGACTTTTCTTGGAGCCAAACGGCCACCATCTTGAGGAGTTTAAGATCGTCCCAGCTGGGCTTATTGTCCTTCCTTTTTGGAAGGACAGAAGGATGGGGTCGCGGGATCCTTACCTGAGTATCCAGCTACCTCTCCCAGCTAGTTACATACAATTTTGCCCTAACTTCACATGGCTTTGGGGTCTCTGAGAAAGGCTAGAGGAGACAGGTCAGGATAAAGAGGGAGGTCTGTCTACACAGCCATGGGTGTGAGGTCCAAAGAAAACTCTGTGTCCTAGGTAGGGTTTCTGCTGGTGTGATGAAACACCATGACCAAGCAACATGGAGAGGACAGGGTTTATTTGCCTTCTACTTGTGCATCACTGTTTATCATCAAAGGAAGTCAGGACAGGAACTTGAACTGGGCAGGAACCTTGAGGCAGGAATGGATGCAGAAGCCCTGGAGGGTGCTGCTTACTGGCTTGATCCTCATGGATTTTCCAGACTGCTTTCTTACAGAACCCAGGACCACCAGTGCAAGGATGGAACATTCACAGTGGTCTGAGCCCTCTCCCATGAATCGTTAATATAGAAAGTTCCTTCTAGGCTTGCCTTCAGCCTGATCTCATGGAGGCATCTTCTTAATTGAGGTTCTCTCCCCTCAGATAACTTAAGCTTGTGTCAAGTTGACATAAAACTATATAGCACACACCATTTCCCCAGATTATGGCCACTAGGGAAAAAAACCGCCAGATTCCTCAGCAGTGTGTGAAGCTGGTTCCCCTCCACCAAAAGGAGCCATTTCCTTTGTCACTGGGAAAAGACATACATGGCTATCCAGTGGTGTTTATTAACATATCAAAGTGCATGCTGGCCTCCAGGCTCCCTCAGTATCACAAGTATCTGTTGCACATTGTAGACTCCATGCCAGCTCCAAGGAGCCCTCACCTTCACACCTCATCGCCACCCTAAACTTCTCCAGTTCAAGGGCTTTCCTTCCCTCCCACCCAGCTTCACATTCTCCTTACTACCCTATTTTGGGCTGGACTCTCTTTGGTTTGCACTCTCTTTGTCTTCCTCTCTCTGTTCTCTCTTCTTTACTCCTTCCCTCCCTCCCTTCCTCCCTCCCTCCCTCCCTCCCTCCCTCCCTCCCTTCCTCCCCCTCTCTCTCTCTCACCTACAATTTAAAAAACTTTCCCCTGTGGTATAGTGGAGCACCTTTGGGTATATGCCTAGAAGTGTGTAGCTGGGTCTTGAGGTAGAACCATTCCCAGTTTTCTGAGAGAATGCCAAATTGATTTCCAGAGTGGTTGTACCAGTTTGCACTCCTATCAGCAATGGAGAGGTGTTCCCCTTGCTTCACATCTGCCAGCATGTGCTGTCACCTGAGTCTTTGATCTTAGCCATTCAGATGGATGTAAGGTGGGATGTCAGAGTCATTTTGATTGGCATTTCCCTGATGAGTAAAGATGTTGAACATTTCTTTAAGTGCTTCTCAGCCATTAGAGATTCCTCTGTTGACAATTCTGTTTAGCTCTGTATCTCATTTTTAAATTGGGTTATTTGGTTTGTTGGTGTTTAACTTCTTGAGTTCTTTTTTATATTTTGGATATCAGCCCTCTGTTGTATGTAGGGTTGATAAAGGTCTTTGGTGCCAGGGTGTGTTGGTACCCAGGGGGCCCTCCCCTTTCTCAGAGATGGCAGGGGAAGGATCGAGGAGGAGCCACCAGGGTGGGGGCATACTGTGAGACTGAGATCAGGATGTAAAGTGAGCAAATAAATGAATTAACGGGGGAAAAATCTTTCCCCTTAACCATACCATGGAGGGCCATGTAGTCAGTTTATAGAATAGGGAGCCATCACCCATGCTGTAGCCACATTGGCTGCTCTCCTGTAGCCACACTGGCTGCTCTACGGCTCCCCTCACCCCTGAAAGGAACTTTGGAAGCTAGCACCCTGGTTCGTCCTTGGGACCATGGAAAATATATTGACATCTCCCTCAGGGAAGGAATTTTAACCACATACTTCCACAAGTACACCATGGCATGTTCACTGGTGCATGCTAATAAAAAATAAATAAAATAGTTTTAGAAGAAAGAAATGGCATTGTTTTGAGGTTGAGGAGAGGACTCAGTGGCAAAGTGCTTACTGAGCAAGCTCGGGGACCTAAATTTGATCCTCAGAACACCAAAAGAGAGCCAGGTGTGATAGCTCATGCTTGGAATATGATTGCTTGACAGGCAGAGATAGATGGATCCCCCAGAGCCCTGTGGCCAACAAGCCTTGCTGAGTCAGCAAACTCCTAGCCAGTGAAGAGACCCTGCCTCAAAACATCAAAACAGGCAGTGTCCTGAGGACTGATAGCCAAGACTAACCTCTGGTCTCCAAGCACACCCTCATGGGCATGCACACCAATGCACAACTGAGCATGTACACACACACACACACACACACACACACACACACACACACACAATTTCGATCCCTCTATCTCTATGCATTCTCTATGTGAACACTCCTCTCAACAGAGATCCTGCTGAACCCCTGGGGCAGGGGCAGGGATCTCTCACCATACAGAACAGTTCAACAAACTCATGGGGAGGGAGCAACCCATCAGTCAGGGCTTCCTGTTGCCTTCCACATTTTAGCTCTTCAATGTCAAAGACATCCCACTGCTCCCTAACCACAGGGAAATAGGATGTAAGTCCTACAGATGCAGATAATTAGTTCCAATCTGTTTATGGGCTGGGCAGAGCTGTTGGACTATGAAAAGGCAGTTCAAAGGATAGCAGCAGCAGCTTTTTAAAAAAATGTGTTAAAAAGAAAAGAAAAGGCTGGGTGGTAGTGGTGGCACCCCTTTAATCCCAGCACTTGGGAGGCAGAGGCAGGCGGATTCCTGAGTTTGAGGCCAGCCTGGTCTACAGAGTGAGTTCCAGGACAGCCAGAGCTACACAGAGAAACCCTGTCTCAAAAAAAAAAAAAAAGATAGCTCAGTTGGTAAAATGTTTGCCGTACAAGCATAAGGTTCTGAGTTCAATTCCCCAAGATTCAATATAGAAAAGTCAGGTGTGGAGGTGTGAGCATGTAAGCCCCATGCTTGGGAAGTGGAGACAAGAGCCTCACTGGCCACACAGTCTTGCTTGATTGTAAACCCAGGCCAGTTGAGAAATAAAAAGAGGTGAACTGCAATCCTAATGTTGTCATCTGGCCTCAACACACATATGCCTTCATGCACATATGCACACACACACACACACACACACACACACACACACACACATACGTTTTTAAAGCTTCTGATGGCATTTCATATCACATAATACCCCACTTCTCCATAGACTTCTCCAGAAACAATCTACTATTCAGTTATATAAAAATTTCAGTATTTTCTTGCTTTCCTGGAAGTGCTGGGGACTGAACTCGGAGCCTCGTGCTCTGCTCCTGAGCTACATACAGCCCAGACCTCCAGGTAAATGATGGTCTCATCTATCACTGGCTGTGCTCACGTGACTGTGTCAGGATTTGTTCCCAGCATGCCTCAGGCGTTGCCTAAACTAACTTCATCACGTCTCTCTCGGCTACCAGCTGCATAATGTGAGGAGCAGAAAGGCTAAGAACACGGTGCCAGGTCTTAAGGCTTGTAAAGACAAAACTAGGAGCCAATTCCAGGAAGGAGAGGATCTAGGAGCCTCCATGTATCATGTTGTAGATAATGTCACCAAGCAGCAGCTGGCTCCCCTGGAAACAAGCTGGTCACTTGGTCACCTGAGCCTGCTGATCTTGCAGAAGGCCTGAAGTCAGTTCCCAGCACCCACATGGGGTTACTCAAAATCTCTAACTCCTGTTCAGGAAATCCAATATCCTCTTCCAAACTCCCTAGGCATGCACACTAACACACATGCACACACACATATACATGCACACATGCATGTGCATACACATTAAAAACTCATAAAAATAGATTTTGGGGGAAGAAAAAAAACAGCACTGAGCTAGGGAGATGGCTCAGTAGGTAAAATTCTTGCTATGCAAACTTGAGGACGTGAGTTTGAGCACCAACACCCACAATGTAAAAAGCCAGGCATGGCTATGTGTACCTATAATCCCAGCACTGAGGAGGAAGAGACAGGAGGATCCCTGAGCCGGCTGGACTATCAGTTTAAGACAGGAGGATCCCTGAGCCGGCTGGACTATCAGTTTAAGACAGGAGGATCCCTGAGCCGGCTGGACTATCAGTTTAGCTGAATCAGTGAATTCTAGGCTAAGTGAAAGACTCTGTCTTAAAAAAATAAAGGAGAGGGGAGCTAGAGAAGTGACTCTGTGGTCAAGAGCACTGGCTGTTCTCACAGAGGACTCAGGTTTAGTCCCCAGCACCCACATGGCTGTTCAGAACCATCTATAATGCCCAGTTCCAAGAAGTCCATTGTCTCTTCCAAACTCTGTGGGTTCCTGCTTATATGTGGTACACATATACATACTCAGGCACACCCAAAGACATGCACCTAAATTAAATACTGTTTTAAAGATGGAGATTGGTCTAGGAAGATACTCAGTGATAATCTCTGGCCTACATATACCAAAGGGAACACATATACATGTTTACACACCAAAGAGAGAGAGAGGTTTAACCTAAAGACAACTGTGTGGCCAACTGTGTAGCCAACTTCTACAACCAAGAACATCAGAAAGAGATGTGTAGTGACACATACCTGTAATCTCAGCAGTCAGGGGGCTGAAGTAAGAGGGTCTCCACAAGTTCCAGGATATCCTGGGCTACAATAGCAAACCCATGTCTCCAAAAACCAAAGACACAAGCCGTGGAGGAAGATGGCTGAGAAGAGAGCTACATGTGGTTTCTACCTCAGAATATGTGCAGACTCTCACACGTGCAAGCTGAATATGTGTGTGATGCAGAATCAAACCCATGAGCCAAAATCCAGACAAAAACAACTTGGAGCTATTCCCAAGTTGGAACACATCCTGGGACGCATTTCCTACAAAGCCAAGGAAAATACAAGGTTAGCTTTTTGCATGGAAGTCACAAAATCACAGTAGTATAGTGGCTTGAGAAGGCTGGTGATCACTGGCCTTGAATTATCGTTGCTTAAGAGCAAGATGAGGGCCAGGAGGAAGCTTCCAGGGCAGGCTCTGGGGAGAGGAGTGAGGTACCAGACTGAGGCTCCTAACCTTTCTGTAACCTCCAATTTCCTTTATATGTTCAGTATCACTAAACATATACTTTGTTACTGTATGGGTTACATTTCTGTTGCTGTGACCAAAGGATTCCCTAAGATGAAGTTTAGGAAGGGTTTATTTTGTCTGGTACTCTATCATGGTGGGGAAGGCATGATGATGGGAAATGAGGCTAGCCAGTCACATCTTATTGGCAGTCTCAAAGCACAGAGAGAACTGGAAATGACTCCAGGACATAAAATCTCAAAGCCTGTCCCCAGTCACATTCTTCATTAAGCAAGACTCTATATCCTATCCCCAAAGTTCCATCTCTTTTCAAACACTACCACCAACTGGGGACCAAACAACCACACACACTGGGGACATTTCACATTTAAGGCACCATATATGGGGAGGTGCCATTAGCATTGAGGACTAGGGTCATTCAGAGACCTAACACATCATGTCCGACCCCTGGCTGGTCTTAAAGACCAGCTTCCCTGTGCAACTTGGGTTTCTCCATCAGAGAAATATGTTCCCAGTAGGGAGGCTCAGAAGGATGTCTACAGAGTGGTCATCCACAGGGAGGCAGGTAAGTGCATGGCCTTAGCTAACCTGGCTGTCATCTGATAGTTCACATCACAGCCTGCCACTTTCTTTTGGTTCTAATCATCATATTGAATTTTTCAGTCTGAATCCAAATGGAAAAATACCAGCCTTTCTATCTCATGGGGGGCACAAGAAGGTCTCAGTGATGAAACACAGGGATGGCAGTTGTCAGAGTGTATTCAAACAGATTCCAAACCATGCCTGCTTCTCTCCACCCACTCTCTGCATCTGCTGGAGTCCAAACCACCTGTGTCCCCCTTAACATCTGCAACAGTGCCTGTGTGCAATCTGCCAGGGAGGGGACGAAGGCAGGGGCCCAGCAGTAGGGCTCCTGCCTAGGATCTGACAATAAGAGAGTTGGGACAGAATTCAGTGGTAGAATGTACACCTAGAATCCCCCAGTGAGCACCTAGAGGCTTGACTCAGCAGTAAAGGGCTTGCCTATAGTATCTAAAAGAAGGTCTGAGATATAGCTATAGGCTTCAGATGACCATGTTAGCTCCCACTCTATAGCTCCTGTGCTTATGTGAGTAAGAATAGCCCTCCTAGGCTCAGATGCTTGAATGCTTGGTTTCCAGTTAATGGAACCGTTTGGGAAGGATTAGGGGATGTGGCATTGTTGGAGGAGGTGTATCTCTAGGGGTGGGCTTTGAGTTTTCAAAATCCCATGCCGGGCCCAGTACTCTTTCTTCCTGAAGCTCAGGATAGCATAAGTAAAATTCTCAACTACTTCTCCAGCACCATGTCTGCCTGTGTGCCACCTTTCTCTGAGCCATGATGATAATGGACTAAGCCTCTGAGACTATAAGCAAGCTAACAACTAAATTCTTTCTTTGGTAAGTGTTGCCTTGAGCATGGTGTCTCTTCATAGCAAACAAAGAGTGACTAAGATAGTTCCTAATAGTCAAGTATGACTCTTGCTCCTCACCAGGATCACCTGATGTTCCAAAGACAGACCAAGCTAAAGTCCCTGCCATGACGAGGATTTGTTGTGGTCTGGCTTCTGCACGCCTATCCACCTCGCTCATGTCCAGGACTCAGCTTCCAGAATCCTCTCCTCAAGAGCACCTCACCACACTGACTGGTACTTGGACATCAGCTGCCGTGCACTGTGAGCTTCAGCCAGCATGTCACTTGCCCCTGCTCACTGCTGGGTGACAAAACCACAGATCCCACTGGGGATACAGAAGACACAGAGCTGAGAGTTAGCAAAAGAGAAATTGAGGTTAGGAGATGGAGGCACATCATGCATCTAGGCTCTGAATCTTCTGTCAGGTTTACTCAATAGCCTTTCAGTTCTAAAAGTCAAGGCTCTGCAGTTCCTCAAAAAAAAAAAAAAAAAATTCCTGGGCTAGGTTGACCTGGAGGTCAAGAAAGCATGAACTTCTCCTTTCTAAGAACAGCTCAGACTGAATTCAGAAAGGCAGAAGTCAAAATAGGAAAAGGGAAGTGCCCACCCACAGTCAGTAGAAACAGAATTTGAACCCCATGGTTTCATGGTCTCTCCAAAGCAATTATAAGCATTAAGAGAGGAAGGCAGGGATGATCTTGGGTTCCAGGTCAGTCTGAGCATAAGTAAGGAGACCCCAACTCAGACACAACAAACGAGTGAAACCAAATGCTGCAGCACAGACCTGCAATTCCAATTATGTAGAGGCTGAGGCTAAAGAATTGCAAGTTTAAGGCCAATCCAGGCAACTTAATGAGACTTTGACTCAAAATTTTTTTAAAAAAAAAAAGTAGCCTGAGAGTATAGCTCAGTCATGCCTAGAATCCCCCAGTGAGGGGCTTGGGGCATGGCTCAATGGGAGAACATTTTGTCCCATGTGCAAAGTTCTGGCTTCAATCACTGATATCAAAAAAAAAAAAAAAAAAGAAAAAAAAAAAAAAAAAAGGAAAAAACCAGAAAACTTCTCTTCCTACTTGTCTCGTGCACCATTTGAGCTGCATTAACTTTAATAGCCAGTTAAAAGTGTCTGTCTTGAGGCAAAGTGGAAACTCAGTGGGTTTTTTTTTTCCAAATTAAGATGATAATAAAAGTACTTTGGAAAAGAATAAAAGAAAACTGACTTAAAGAGGCCCAGACACATCTGTCCATCAGTCTCACTGGTATAAATAGAATTAATCCACACCTTTAAGTGGCTTCACGGTGTGACTCCACAGAGTTTTCTGGGCAAATGCTTTCTGTATGGAACACGGTTACCTGTGATGTGGTATTCTCTAATTTATTAGATTTCGTCTGCATAGTGCTATACTTATTTTAACAAAGAGGTTTTTAAACAAATAGAAGTAAACGTAGATTTAATTTATTTCTTCACGTGAAGAATTCTCGAGAAAATCAATTTTCATTTGCGCAAGTATCTCGGCAGCCTGGCACCCCTATTACATCACGCTTGCTCCTTCCGTTGCTGGAGTGCATGTGACAGATGGCTTCATTTCCCTGCCTTGGTTCTACTGCCTGCACAAAAAAAAATGTATTTAAGGCCCGTTAAAGGTCTACTTAAGGTGACAAAATCACCAAAGCCTAGGATGGCACCATCTTGTGTTTATTTACTCTTAGAGTGTGTTCGTGTGCCCACGTACCACGGTCCACGTATACAAGTTAGAGGACACGAGTTAGCCCTGCACTTCCACCATGAGGCCTCAGAATCAAATTCCAGTTAACAGGCTTGGTGGCTGGAGCATTTACTCACTGAGTCACCTCAGGGGTTCCTACATAATCTAACCTATTCTGCAAAACCAGAGACATCCAGGAAGGTGTATCGTACCTAGGGCAGTGGGACGTGTTTTATTTTATTTGCCCCCGAGTGTCAGTTCATTAACAGATCTGTAACAGTATCAAAATGGAAGATGGGGTCTCCGCCCAGCATGAGAAGGTCTAAGGACAAATTCTCCCCCCCCCCCACACCCCCCCCCCCCCCCCCCCCCCCCCGTCTCAGGAATCGTTCTTGGGACAAGAGCATGTTTGAGATGCCTACTGCCACAGTTCTAAAGCGGGCAGACCTTAGATCCTGGGTCTGCTCCTACGTGGTCCATTTGAAGTTCCCAAAGAACACGGCCAATTCTCTTTTGTGCTTCTCTTGAAACCTTCCTAGTAGCTCTTCGGGTTTCTTCCCAAACTGATCTCTGGTCCTTCCCTGCAAGCTAACAATGGGTTGCACCTATCGTGTGTGTGTGCACCTGTATGCAGGTGCATGCACATGAGTGAATATGTCTGAGGAGGTATGTGTGTTCGTGCCTGTGCATGTGCGTGTGTGTGAGCATCCATGTGTGTGTGCACGTGTGTGTGCATGCAGTGTGCGTGCATGTGTGTGTATGCGTGTTTGTGTGTTTCCTCTGTCACACATAATATCATTCCTTTAAAATAATTGTCTATGACATTTATTTATTTATTTATTTATTTATTTACTAGGGGAAGGAGCATGGGTTTGAGTCAGGTTTTTTCTCCTTCTACCATGTGAGTTCTGAGGATTGAACACAGGTTTTTAGGGTCGATGGCAAGCACTTTTCCCAGCCTCATTTGCCTTATGCTTTGACACGGGCTAACTCACTGGACCGGGGAGTCCACCGATTGGGATAGATCTGCTAGCTAGCAGACTCCAGTGATCCACCTGCATGGGCCTCTCCACCCTGTGCTGGCCTGACCAACATGTGCCTTTAAGTAGGCGCTGGAGAGCTACACTCAGCTCCTCATGTTTATGCAGTGGACACTTTACTAACGAATACATCTCTCGCCCCGTTGGTTACTCTTTATCTCAGTGAGTCCTGCCTTGAATGGAGAAGAGATAGGCTGGTTATCAGGAGACAGGCACTGCAAGAGTGATGGATGTGGTTTTATGCAGAGGTCAGCGCTGGTCCGAAGGAAGAAGACAGAGAGTGACGGTGGCGGTGAGGGCCTTTCTTTTTGTACTCAACTTGTGGGCCTGAGAAAGGATCCAGCTTTTTACCAAACCAGCCTGTTATAGATATTCAGTGAGCAAATACTTGTTGAACTAAGGATACAAGGCCTAGCTTCCATCTGCACGTGAAATGATGGAGTTTGAAGAGCAGAGGAGTGTGTGGGTTCAGTTGACTAAATGAAAGCCTTCCGGGGTCAGCAACACCGATCCAGGCACTGCCCCTCCCCTCTTCAGCTCCCTGCACTTCCACCGGCGGAGTCATTGGAACTTGCATGAGCATCCTAGAGAGGATGTCACTCAGGGTTTAGGGGTGAACCCTGCACAGAGGTCCCGAGAAGTGCCAAGGAGATGAAAGTGCCCCTAGCTCCGTCCTCCCCAGGGCTGTGACTCCTGACTAGGAACACTATCGAGCTTCCTGGGACAGAGACTCTTATGCCTCTCGGGAACTGCATCCCTCCATTCAAACACTTCCTTTTGCCTACCTTGCGTCAAGTACCGTGGTGGATGCTCAATAACTCAATCAGTCAATCAATCAATCAGTAAATATTTGAGAACCAAGTGGATATATGTACATCACAGGAAGATTGGCATAGGTTTGAGTTCAAGGCCTAGCTAGGTTACAAAATAACCCCCTATCTCAACAAATAAACTTTAACCATACCTGAGCGCTCAGGAGACAGATCTCTGTGAGTTCCACGTCAGCCTGGACTATATGAAGTATTTCAGGCCAGCCATGGCTACATCATGAGCCCATGTCTATGAATGAATGAATCAATCAATCAAACAATCAATCAATCAATAACTCAATCAGTCACTCAATCAGTAAATATTTGAGAACCAAGTGGATATATGTACATCACAGGAAAACTGCCATATGTTTGAGTTCAAGGCCTAGCTGAGTTTCGTTCATTTTTTTTTCAGGAAAACTTTTCTTCCTTCTTTTTCTTACCAGTTTCCTTAATATCATCATCATCATCATCACTATCATCATCACCACCACCACCACCATCATCATCACCATCATCATCACCATCATCATCATTCTATTTCATTATTTAAAACAATTTTTAAATTCAAATATATGTTCATCATATTCTTCTCTTCCCCCAAAAGTCTCTCCAGATCCTCCTGTTCTCCTCCAACCACCCAACTTTCAGTTCTTTCTCAAAAAAAAAAAAAAACCCAAAAACTCAAAACAAAAAAGAAAGCAAAATAAAACCATATCCAAAAAGATTTAAAACAAACAAACAAACAAACAAACCTTACACCAAACTGTAACCAAATAAAAGCACAAAAAGAAAAAATGAAAACAAAACTGTGGAGTCCATTATCTGTTGGTCAACTACTCCTAAACATGAGGCCTGCCCTGGGGTGTGTGATGTACCCAGGGTCGCTCTATTGGAGAAAACTGATTGTCCCCTTCCCGGCAGGTTTATCTAAATGACCCAGTTTAGTTGTTAACCTTTACCCTAGTGGCTAGTTTTTCATTCAGTCATGCATTAGTTCATTCATTCGTCCATTCCTTCATTCATTTTTGGGGGTCAAGGCAAACCAACAGAAGGAAAAGCCTCCAAGAAGAGGCGAGAGAGAGAGAGAGAGAGAGAGAGAGAGAGAGAGAGAGAGAGAGAGAGAGAGAGAGAGATACATTCTGGTATTCCATAAACACCGAAGCCACAATTTATCCACAGAGGCCCTGGTGCAGACCCGTGCAGACCCGTGCAGACCCGTGCAGACCCGTGCAGACCCGTGCAGACCCGTGCAGACCCTGTGCACGCTGCCTCAGTCTCTGGGAGTTCATGTGAGCTTTAATCATGTTGCTTTAGAGGGCTTGTTTCCTTGGTGTCCTCTGTCCACTCTGGCTCTCCCACTCTTGCTGCCTCCTCTTCTGTAGGTTCCTTGAGCCCTGAGCGGAGGGAGAGAGAATCCCAGTAGGGCTGAGTGATCCCAGGTCTCTCCCTCTCTGCATACTGTCTGGCTGTGGTCTCTGTATTTGCTCCCATCTGCTGCAGGGGGAGGCTTCTCCCATGATGGCTGAGCGAGGCCCTGACCTATGAGGATAGCAGAATGTCCTTCGGAGTCATTTGATCACTGCATTTTTTCCTCTTGTTAGACCCATATTATTTGGTTTACTCTAGGTCCTTGGGCTATCTCATGGTCCCTGGGCTATCTTAGGTTCTTGATTACTCAGGTGGTGTCATTTTGGAGTTCCATCTCATGGAGCGAGCCTGAGTCAAATCAGTTATTGGTTGGTTACTTCCATAACCTTTGTGCCACCATTATCCTACCATATCTTGCAGGCAGGACAGCATTGTAGATAAAGGGCTTGGGCTGGCTTGGTGTTTATGTTTCTCTTTTGAGAGCATTGAGAATTCTAAAAATGCTAGGATGTAGGGGCAAGGTTTTATGTAGGCACCAACTCGACTTCTACATGTTCAATGAATTGTGTAGTCGACGTCTTCCGCAATGGGGCCTTGCTGTCAGTTTGTGCAGAACAAGCAGGGAAACTTTTCATGAGCAAAGGACTCCCAAGCTCACCCCCTGGGCTGGAGAAATGGTGCAGTGGTTAAAAGCACGTGTTGTTCTTGCTGAGGACCAGGGTTCAGTTCCCAGAACCCACCCGGCAGCTCACAGCCATCTGTAACTCCAGTTCCAAGGAATCTGTTGTCTCTTCTGACCCTTGCAGGTGCCAGGCGTGTATGCGGCACAGTCACCCATCCATGTCGGCAAAACATTTATACACATGAAATAAAAAAAAAAAAAATAAGCCCATCATCCTCTGCCACTCCCAAGCTCTTGAATAAGACCACAGCTGTTGGAGATAGATGAATGAATAAATGAATGAATGAATGAATGAATGAATGACCACAAGTGCTTCAGGGAGACCCAGGAAGGTCACTGCAGCCACAGAAACACAGCCCTCACCTCAGAGGTGATAAGAGATAGTTTATTCTGGAGCCAAGATGTGTGACTATGGCCAGGGAGCATGTATCAGCTTAGCACCAAGTGTGTGTTACAGTATCGCAACAGTGTGATGAGATTTTACAGTAATAGAAGACAGGAAGTTATAAATCAAGGCACTATTCACATACATTGGTGAAAGCAGTGGGGAGTGTTTTAAAAAGTTAAGGCAAAGCAGAGAAATTACTGTTCTAGGCCATGGACTACCTGAGGCTACTGAGGCTGCCTTTTGGTTGGCAGAAGGCAGGGGTCTGTTATCTATTAGCCACAAGGATGTCAAGTCGGACACAGGAGGTCGAGGGACGGCTATTAAAGGGAGCTGAGGAACACAGCATGAGGCAAACCAGGCTCTGGACCTGCATCATCCCAACCTCTTAGAATCACAGAAGTTATATCCAATTTATCAGCCTTGCTAAAGGCTTTGGGGACGGTGCAAATCTTTCCAGGAAGTTTGATTCACACCACGTTCCAACCTGTGTTCACTTTCAAAGCAAGCCGCTTCGCAGTGGAAATGCAGGCACCATTTTCAAACTGACTCAGTGGGAGAAGCCCGCTGGAAGGTGTCTTTGGATTACAGCTCTGATGGTCCTTTCTCTGGAAGACTGACTGCAGAGCTCTGGATTCAAAATCAAGGTTCCAAAGGACTTTATGTAGAATCTGCTTAAGGGAATGACTAGTGTATCCTTATCAAGGTGTTCTTAGACAGTGGGCAAAAAGCACTGGCTGGGGCGATGGCTCCGTGGGTGAAATGCTTGTACAAGCAAAGAGATCTGAATTTGTATTCTTGGTACACTGTACAAGCCAACATGGCGGTATCTGCCTCTAACCCCAGTGCTGACAGGAAGGGCACCAGGATTCCTGAAGCTCACTGGCCAGTGGGCTCCATATACAGTGTGAAACACAATCTCAAAGGGTAAAGCGTCTAGTGATTGAGAAAGACAGCTGAGGTCTGTTAGCATCCAAATCCTGTGGTAACTCATGGGTGGGTCTCAGAGACCTGTTGCCAGAGCAACAGCCACCATATTCCCAGAATCCACTGGGATCGCCTTCCACCTTTACCTAGCCATACGTCACCAGTCATATAAATACGAGGAACATTCCTTTCTCTTTCTCTCTCTCTCTCTCTCTCTCTCTCTCTCTCTCTCTCTCTCTCTCTCTCTCTTTCTCTCTCTCTCTCTCTATCTCTCCCTCCTCTCTTTCCGCGCTACTGCCCCCTCTCTCCCTCTCAATTAAACCTCTTACATGGAACTGTTTGGGCCTAGTGTGTGGTGCTTTCTGACGCGGTCACCGCCGATCCCATCAAGGTCCACATCTGTTTTCCACACACACACTTGCATGGGTGAGCACATCACACACACACACACACACACACACACACACACACACACACACACAC